>SNVD02005108.1:0-21595 GCA_013180625.2 Boswellia sacra
ATCTTTACCAAATTGCGATCCGCAAAATACGCATATATTGCAGAATCGCCGAATTGGTGGTTTCTCCATTTCTACAAGTGCTCTAATCTTGTGTAAGACACGTTAGATATTATGCATTTCAATTGCAAGACAGGTTATGGAATGACATATGAAAATATGCAGAATGTATATATACACCCATAAAACTCTCAAATTTTGACACATGGGGACATACTTTCGGTGGGGTTGCTCGATGCAGATTTATCGCCCCAAGATTTGAAAAAATGAGATATGCTTTCGGCGAGGTTTGACAAAACCTACACACTTGTCTCCACGTGAAGCATGGAAAATGGTGATACACTTTCGGCGGGGGTTGACAAAACCCCCACACTTGTCTCCCACGTGAAGCATAAAAAATAGAGAGACACTTTCGGTGGAGGTTGACAAAACCTCCACACTTGTCTCCCACGTGTACTTATGCCATAGGGTAGTCATATGGTTTGTCAAAAAAAAAACTTGAAATTAAAACAAACAAAATCAACAAACAACAACAACACAAAAACAACATTGATAATCAGATCAAACGAAACAAGAAAAGAAATTCTACAACAACAACACACATTTAAATATACAAGTAGTTGTGATTGTGGCTCACATCTTCCTCTGGTTTTACGTCCAGTAACGGCTGAAATGCCTTCTATGATTCGGGGATTTGCTTCCCATCCAGTTTTCTTATAAACTGGCAAACAGGGTCGTTTTTATTCAGATTGCCTAGACTATAACACTGCAATTCATCACGAAATTGTGTCCATAGATTAAGCAATTCACGCTGAACAAGTCCACAAGAATGTGACTCGAAAGTTAACAAAACATTATCCAGCGACTCATTACTCAAACCATTCTTAATAAATGAAAGTTTATATTCTCTATTCCTGGACGCAAAACCTAATGAACGACAAGTCTGGTTACAATTCCATCTAGCACATTTATAACATACTTGTAACCTTTTCGCTCTTCGCCTCTTGGCGTCGTAGCTCTTTCCTAGACCAGGCATGTATTTTGCGAGATTAATGTCCGGCTCACTGGACAATCTCACCTGGGCTTCGATAAGCCATCGGATATCAGCAGGCACATTTAGGAGCATCAATGCCCAATGTCTAGTCATCCGTACGTTATAAATTTTAAACACAGCATTTTGAGGAAGTGAAGGGAAATATTTACCAAGGTTCGACAGAAAGATATCGGCATCCATTGGAGAGAAGAAAAGGAGAGATATTACCGAAAATGTGATTGAGTCTGTTCTTCTCCAAGATGTGCACGTTTCAAACCTTCCGGCAATGGTTTCAGCTCCCCTTTGGATGTTTCCTCAAGCTGTTGCACAAATGAATTCGAAGTACGAAATAATCAAATTAAACAATAGAAAGGAAAAGAAAAGAGCAGAAACGAAACTAAAGACACATAAAAGAGATAACAGCACAATAACAAACAAAAGTAAAAAACAAGTAAAAACAAATAAAAACAAATAAGACAGTTGCCAAAGTGAGATAAAACCTGGTCAATTTGATGGCCTACGAAAGGAATCTTCTCGAGACACAAAAATCGATCATTATTACCTTATTTTATTTTTATTTTTCTTTTTTATTTATTTTGCAAAAACATTGGGTTGCCTCCCAATAAGCGCTTAGTTTAACGTCCTCAGCCTGACGTTGGTTCCATCATGGGAGGATCCAATCTCCGCTGTGCTTCTCTAGTGGGCTTGGATCCTTCTTCCAACAATAAATGGTGCATGCATATGGCTGAGCCTTGGATGTTAGCAATCGTCCACCCAATAGTTATTTTGTGATCTCTAATTACTTGGACGAGTTTCTCTTCTTGTAGTGGTGCAAGGCCCATTTCTATTATAACTGGCAAAGAATCATTCTCACCCAAAAACACATGCCTCAAATAATCTGGAAGTAGCTTAAGCCCCAAGGTATTGGCTTTCATCACAGAAGAAAGAAGTTTCTCATTAGATAAAAGCAATTCAACGTACGAAACATCATACCTGTTTGTGATTATAGCTATAGTCTCATCTAAGCATGCCATAGCTTCCTCCATTTCTTTGGAAACTTGTATCAACCTTCCTGGTTCTTTGAAATTTTCTGTCCCTATGTGCTCACTAATAGCCATTTCCAATCCATCCTTGCGAGTTAACTCAAAACATTGTTGTGGTAAAGAATCAATAATGTCAACTGCAAAAACAGAATGCAAGTCATTAGTGTACCTCATTGCCTCGAAAATATTGAAATGGATCACTTTGCCATCAAACTCCACGGTGAAAATGCCATCATGAACATCAATCTTGGTTCTAGCAGTTTTCGAGAATGGTCTCCCTAAAAGAATCGGTGTTGGATTAGGAGATGTTTCATCCTCTATTTCAAGAACATAAGAGTCTGCTGGGAAAACCAATGGATTCACCTGCACAAGCACATCTTCCACAACTCTTTTGGTATATGCATTAAAACGATCAGCAATTTGAATGGTAATACCAAATTTCGCAAAAGGTTCAAGATTTAAAGAAGCATAAATAGAATATGGCATGATGTTAATAGATGCTTCTAAATCTAACATAACTCTTTCAAACTTGGTTTTACCAATGGTGCATTGCATGGTGAACGTACTTGGATCTTTGCACTTTGGAGGAATTTTCCTTTGCAATACAGCTGAAACATCTTCCCCCACACTTACTTTCTCATTTCTTTTTAACTTTCTTGTGCTGGTGCATAACTCCTTGAGACATTTTGTATAATGAGGTACTTGCTCGATAGCATCCAGAAGTGGTATATTTACCTCAATTTTGTGAGAAGTTTCCAGGATTTCTTGTTCTTGTTCCTCCTTCGATTTTGCAAATCTACTAGAAAAAAAGTGGAGGAGAAACATATGAAGGAATGGGAGTTATAGGATTTACCTGAGAAGTCAGTGTTTTGTTCATGGTGGAAGTGGTGTCATCTCCTTCATCATTTTGTGATTTCTTTGGCAGGACAGCTAATTGCTCTTCATTTTGCAAAGTTATCACACAAGAATTCTCTCTTGAATTGATCATTGTTTGACAAGATAATTTTTCTGAGCATTGGCCCTCGAATTTGCTCATGCTAGTAGCCAATTGTCCCATTTGATTTGCCAGGTTTTGGATACTTGCCCCAGTTTCATGCTGGAATTGCATTGTGTTAGTGGCAAGTGCATTAACAATATCTTCGAGAGACATACCTGAGTTTTGCGAAGCTGGTTGCGGTGCTGGATGTGGCATTGGTGGTGGGTGCATTTGAAATGGTTGCTGCACTATAGGTTGATTGAAACTTTGTGGCCGATTTGGTATCACATTTGGAGTGATTGGTTGTTGATTCCAGTAACTAAAATTATGTTGATCTTCCCATCCAGCATTGTAAGTGCTAGAGAAAGGATCATACCATTGCCTCGTTTGTCCTGGAAATCCACCCATGGCATTGGCTTGTTCCATATATTCTTCTTGTAAAGTTGGATACATATCGATTGGATGCTCCATCGTAGAAAATATCCCACATTCATAAGATTTTTGCATATCTCCTACAGCCATGTTTTCCACAAGAGAGGTTAGCTCAGAAAGTTATTGTTCAATGTTCGGAGTGCTTACCTCATTTACTTTCCATGGTACTTGTGGCTCAAATCCGCTACTGAATTGATAGAAGTTTACTGCCATATTGTCTAAACACAAACAAATCAGAAAAGAAAAACAAAGAAAAATATGAATCAACAATGAAAACAAAATAACAAATCGATTAGAAAATCAATCCCCGGCAACGGCGCCAAAAACTTGATGCGTTCGAAACTAGCAAGTATACTAGTCGCACAAGTAAGAAAGTGATAAGTAAGATATCGTTCCCACGAGGATTGATTCTAATTGAATTTGTTATTTCCAGCAACAATAAACTAAACAGGGGGGATTTTTGTTGAATGATTTACTAAATTGAATACGAAGGCAAATAAAGAATAACACAACACAATATTAAATGAATTGAAAATTCAATGAGAGACACTTGGTTAAGGGTTCTTTCTCTGCCACAAGATATGAATTTGTGAATTAACATAGAATTGTAATCCAATTACAGCATTGAAGTTATCAACCGTAGATAACAACAAGCTCTGTTATCCCGATATTTCCTTACTTTGTTGTTAAATAAAACAAGCTCTTTATTTAATCTCTATCCATTAAACAACCTAGAACAAGCTTTCTAAGTTTAATTCAATAGAAGCATTACGATGAGAAAGATTGGTTGATCTAAGCAATAATCACACAAGTTCGGATTATTTAACCTAGGTTGTATTTTCCAATTGCAATCTCTGATCACAATTTTGCTACTAATGATTGGAAATTCATGACAATTACGGATCAAGATTTCTAATCTAGCAATAGACAATAACAGATTATATTCAGTTGGCCATTCCAAATATAATCAGTAAGCAATCATAAGCATTAGAAATGGGAAAATACAAGCAACTTCAATTAGAGAATTGGATAACAATTTCTTACACAATCAACTCACAAAATCTATATCAAGGGCTTTGAAATCACCCTCAATCAATTCAAATTTAGTTACACATATTCAATCAGAATAACAAATACAATACAGAGAAATTCCAGAATTGAAAAGGAAGAAAGAACTTAGCAAATTCTTTGAAAATCTTCTTTGTAGATGAATCTTCTTGGAATTGTAGTTCCTCCTCTTTCAAAATCTTCTTTTTCCTTCAAGAACTCCAAGGGTTGAGAGAAATCCAGAAATGCAGCCTCCTCCCACGTTTTCCCTCTTCAAGTTATCAAAATAAAACCCTAAAATGTGTTTAAATACTCTGCTACAGTACTGTCTCTTATACACATCTAGATGTGTATAAGAGACAGTGCTACAGTGATGTGTGGAATTACATTTCTACACTTCTCACACTGTTTTGATTACAACTTTCGGTAAACTGAATGGATTCATAAACCGTAAATTTCTCCAAAAAGTAGACTTCGAGAGCTTTTCAACGGTATATGATATGTCATCGGGTTCATTGTATATCAATACAATTAAATCCGAGAAGATGGTTGACTAGCAGAGGTGAAAATGAAGGGTTTTACTCCATTTTTGTGCAAGTTGCTCCAAAACTCCTACAAACATCAAAACCACACAAAAACATAAAAATACCAAGGAATATAGCAAAGAAATATGGACGAATTGATATGAAAATAATACATAAATAGACACTTATCAAATTCCCCCACACTTAGACCTGTCTCTTATACACATCTAGATGTGTATAAGAGACAGGAACAAGCCAATGCCATGGGTGGATTTCCAGGACAAACGAGCCAATGGTATGATCCTTTCTCTAGCACTTACAATGCTGGATGGGAAGATCAACATAATTTCAGTTACTGGAACCATCAACCAATCACTCCAAATGTGATACCAAATCGGCCACAAGGTTTCAATCAACCTAGAGTGCAGCAACCTTTTCAAATACAACCACCACCAATGCCACAACCAGCATCACAACCAGCTCCAGAAAACTCAGGTATGTCACTCCATGATATTGTTAATGCACTTGCCACTAACACAATGCAATTCCAGCAGGAAACTGGGGCAAGTATCCAAAACCTGGCAAATCAAATGGGACAATTGGCCACTACCATGAGCAAATTCGAGGGCCAAGGCTCAGAAGAATTATCTTGTCAAACGGTGATCAATCCAAGAGAGAATTCTTGTGCGATAACTTTGCAAAATGAAGAGCAATTAGATGTCCTGCCAAAGAAATCACAAAACTGATGAAGGAGATGACACCACTTCCACCATGAACAAAACACTGACTTCTCAGGTAAATCCTATAACTCCCATTCCTTCATATGTGTCTCCTCCACTTTTTTCTAGTAGATTTGCAAAATCGAAGAAGGAGGAACAAGAACAAGAAATCCTGGAAACTTCTCACAAAATCGAGGTAAATATACCACTTCTGGATGCTATCGAGCAAGTACCTCATTATACAGAATGTCTCAAGGAGTTATGCACCAGCAAAAGAAAGTTAAAAAGAAATGAGAAAGTAAGTGTGGGGGAAGATGTTTCAGCTGTATTGCAAAGGAAAATTCCTCCAAAGTGCAAAGATCCAGGTACGTTCATCATGCCATGCACCATTGGTAAAACCAAGTTTGAAAGAGTTATGTTAGATTTAGAAGCATCTATTAACATCATGCCATATTCTATTTATGCTTCTTTAAATCTTGGACCTTTTGCGGAAATTGGTAGTACCATTCAAATTGCTGATCGTTTTAATGCATATACCAAAAGAGTTGTGGAAGATGTGCTTGTGCAGGTGAATCAATTGGTTTTCCCAGCAGACTCTTATGTTCTTGAAATAGAGGATGAGACATCTCCTAATCCAACACCGATTCTTTTAGAGAGACCATTCTCGAAAACTGTTAGAACCAAGATTGATGTTCATGATGGCACTCTCATCATAGAGTTTGATGGCAAGGTGATATGTTTCAATATTTTTTAGGCAATGAGGTACTCTAGTGACTTACATTCTGTTTTTGCAGTTGACGTTGTTGATTCTTTGCCACAACAAAATTTTGAGTTAACTCGCAAGAATGGATTGGATGTAACTATTAGTAAGCATATAGGGACAGAAAATTCCAATGAGTCAGGAATTTTGATACAAGTGACCAAAGAAATGGAGGAAGTTGTGGCAAGCATAGATGAGACCATAGCAATAACCACAAATAGGTATGATGTTTCGTACATTCAATTTACATTATCTAATGAGAAACTTCTTCCTTCTATGATGAAAGCCCCTACCTTGGAGCTTAAGCCTCTTCCAGATCATTTGAAGCATGGATTCTTGGATAAGAATGATCCTTTGCCAGTTAAAATAGAAATGGGCCTTGCACCAGTACAAGAAGAGAAACTCGTCCGAGTACTTAGAGATCACAAAACAGCTATTGGGTGGACGATTGTTGACATCCAAGGTCCAGCCATATGCATGGACCGTATCTTGTTGGAAAAAGGATCCAAGCCCACTAGAGAAGCACAGCGAAGATTGGACCCTGCCATGATGGAACCAACGTCGGGCTGAGGACGTTAAACCAAGCGCTTATTGGGAGGCAACCCAATGTTTTTAAAAAAATAAATAAAAAAAGAAAAGAAAAATAAAATAAGATAATAATGATCGATTTTTATGTCTCGAGGAGATTCCTTTTGTAGACCATCAAATTGATCAGGTTTTATCTCTCTTTGCCATCTGTCTTATTTGTTTTTATATTTCTTTTACTTGTTTTTTACTTTTGTTTGCTATTGTGTTGTTATCTCTTTTATGTGTCTTTAGTTTCGTTTCTGCTCTTTTCTTTTCCTTCATTTTGTTTAATTTGATTATTCTGTACTTTGAGCTCATTTGTGCAACAGATTGAGGAAACACCGAAACAAGAATTGAAGCCATTGTTCGAAGGTTTGAAACGTGCATATCTGGGAGAAGAACAAAATCAATCGCATTATCGGTAATATCTCTCCATTTCTTCTCTTCAATGGATGCTGATATCTTTCTATCGAACCTTCGTAAATATTTCCCTTCACTTCCTCAAAATGCTGTGTTTAAAATTTAAAAAGTACGGATGACTAGACTTTGGGCATTGATGCTCCTAAATGTGCCTGCTGATATCCGATGGCTTATCGAAGCCAAGGTGAGATTGTCCGTGAGCCGGACATTAATCTCGCAAAATACATGCCTGGTCTAGGAAAGAGCTACTACGCCAAGAGGCGAAGAGCGAAAAGGTTACAAGTATGTTATAAATGTGCTAGATGGAATTGTAACCAGACTTGTCGTTCATTAGGTTTTGCGTCCAGGAATAGAGAAGATTGATACCGGATCTTCGAGATATGGCTCTGATACCAAATCTGATACCGGATCTTCGAGATATGGCTCTGATGCCAAACTGATACCGGGCTGCTAGATTATAATAGATGAGGATAGGATCTTCAAGTTGATTATCAACTCAACCAATGGCTGGAACAAATAAAATGGAACCTAACAAATACTCAAAATAGAACCTAACAAACACTCTTTGAAAGGGATAACAAGCTCACCACCAAAGTAAACACCAATGGGATACAGATAATTCACCTCCCAAGGATGTAAACAAAGGATACAGGGCTTAAAGGGATAACAAGCTCACCACCAAAGTAAACACCAATGGGATATAGATAATTCACCACCCAAGGATCTAAACCAAGGATACAGGGCTTAAACTAACTCACCACTCTATGGAATCCACCAAGAGATACAGAGTTAAGGAGAAATCAGTATAAACACTGAAATTTCACTCAAATTCGAATTCCAAACTTCATTTCCTTGAATACACAACTTTAGAGCTTAAATAACTTGGAACAACCCTCCAAGCATAGGTAAAAAGACAATAATTAAATGATTTCAACAATTACAGCTTAACTACTACATTGACAACTCATTTATTAACTAAGACTCATAAGTAAACTCATTAGGTAATAAAGCACAACCAACTAAGCTAGAAATTCAAATTCCAACCAACTAAGCAATCAAATTCAAATTCTAGAGTAGACTTTAATGCACCGTTAACTATGAACTAGCTGTGAAGAGATAGTCATAGATTCCTGTAGACAACTCCAAATGACACATATGACAAATGTGTTAGAAAGCTTGACTTTCAAGATCTTCTTATGCCAAAATCTTGACATTTAATCTCTGCCACAGCAATACCAGTGCTTTTACGAAATTATCCCTCATTCTGGTTCATGTGCCAACCCTGACCATTGTAACAATGTTTGCACCCTTGATGATCTATCATGAATCTCATGGATTGCAACACTCCTGTGTCAAGCTCCCCTGGTTGAGAAAGACTCGACCTCGATTCTTGATTGTTGTTTTCACCAAGATAAGGACTAAGGTCAGAGATATTAAATGTGTTGGAAACACCATAATGCTCAGGTAGCTAAACTTTGTAAGCATTCTCTCCAATGCGTTGTAAAACTTTGAATGGTCCATCAGCTCTAGGCTTCAACTTGACATATTTGCCTGGAGGAAACCTTTCTTTTCTAAGGTGTATCCATACTAGATCTCCTTCTTTGAACTCAGCATACTTCCGATGTTTGTTTGTTGCAGCTTTATACTTCTCATTTTGCTTAAAAATCTTCTCTCGGACTTGTTCATGCAGCTTCTTGATGTTCTTAGCTCTCTCCTCTGCATCACTGCTAAATTGAGTTTTGGAAGGAATAGGAGCTAAATCCAAATGACTTATTGGATTCTTGCCATAAACAACCTCAAAAGGACTATGACCAGTGGTTTGACTTGATGATCTGTTGTAAGCAAGCTCAACTTGAGGTAAAACAAGATCCCATTGTCGTAAATTCTTACCAACATAAATCCTCAGAAGATTTCCCAAGCTTCTGTTGATAACTTCAGTTTGCCCATCTGTTTGAGGATGATGAGATGAACTAAAGTTAAGTGTAGTCCCCAGCTTTCTCCCAAGCGTTCGCCAAAAATGAGATAAGAACTTTGGGTCACGATCTGAGACTATGGCCTTAGGAATGCCATGCAATTTCACAATCTCCTTGAAGTACAAATCGGCTACGTGAGTCGCATCATTTGTCTTGTTACAGGGGACAAAATGAGCCATTTTAGAAAATCGGTCAACCACCATGATTGAATCTTTGTTTCGCTGTGTTCTAGGCAATCCCACCACAAAATCCAAGCTAACATCTTCCCATGGATCATTAGGAACAGGTAATGGACTGTACAAACCAGTGTTCTGCCCATGACTTTTTGCCACATGACAAATTGTACACCTCTTCACGTGCTTCATCACATCCCTTTCCATCTTCGGCCAATAGAAGTTTTCCTTCACAATAGCAATAGTTTTGTCTCTCCCAAAATGACCGCTAATGCCACTGATATGTGCTTCATTAATGATTAATTCTCTCAAGAAACATTGAGGAATACACAATTGGTTTGCCTTGAGTAGATAACCATCCTGAAAAACAAATTGGTTAGATGAAATCTCATTACAGTTACTCCATATTTTGCCGAAATTTGTATCATCCTTGTAAAGCTCTTTTAAAACCTCAAACCCAGCAACATTCACTTGCATAGAGGTCAGCAAAGAATGTCTTTGGCTTAAGGCATCAGCCACCACATTTTGAACTCCAGATTTATGCTTGATGGTAAAGTTGAAAGCTTGAAGAAACTCTACCGATCTAGCATGTCGAACATTAAGCTTCTGTTGGCTGTTGATGAACTTCAAAGCTTCATGGTCAGAATATAGAACGAAGGGTTTTGGCAAGAGATACTGACTCCAATGCTTCAAAGCTCGACAAATAGCATACAACTCTTTGTCATAAGTTGAGTACTTTTTGCGAGATGCATTCAATTTTTCACTAAAGAAAGCAATTGATCTGCCTTCCTGGCTAATAAAAGCATCAATACCAATATTGGAAGCATCACATTCAACTTCAAAAACCTTGCTGAGATTTGGAAGTGATAAGATAGAAGCAGCTTCTATCATCTTCTTTTTAGGCACCAAAAGAGCTGGTACAGCACAAGGACTCATGCTTTCCATCACTAACTCTTTAGTGATAAGCTCATTAACCTGCCATTGAAATTCTTCATGTTCTGTAGGACTCATTCGACAGGCTGATTTAATTGGCAACATAGCACCTGGAACAAGATCAATACAATGTTGTATGTCTCTCATTAGAGGAAGGTCTGGTGGTATCTCATTTGGTATAACATCATGATATTCTTCAAGAAGATAGTTCATCTTCGGAGGCGGTTCATTACTAACTTCATTTTCTTCTATTAACAAGAACACATAAATTTCACTTCCCTTCTCCAACTCTCTTCCACATTCTGTTTGGGTAATCATAGCATTTCCCTCCCCTTTAGTAGGTTTAGGAACATATTCTAACTTCGAAGGACCCAAAATAACTTTGACCCCATCTTTAAAGAATGTATAAGTATTCCCATAGCTATTATGTATTACTTTCCTATCATACTGCCATGGTCTACCAAGAAGTAAATGACAAGCATCCATAGGAACAACATCACACCATATTTCGTCTTTATACTTCTTGCTAATAGAAAATGAAACAAGGCAGCGTTTGTTTACCTTGATCTCGTTATCTTTCCGAAGCCATGAAATCTTGTAAGGTTGATGATGCTTCTCTGTCTGAAGGCCACGTTTATCAATCATCTCTGTAGACAGCACATTTTCAAAGCTGCAACCATCAATAATAAAGTTGCACACCTTGCCATGAGAATAACATCTGCTATGGAAGATATTTCTGCGAAGCCAATCATCTTCTCGTTCTTGGGTAATACTCAAACTTCTTTGAATAATAAAGAGAGAATCACCTCGATTTGCATAAGTGACTTCCTCTTCATCAACAAATTCTGGATTATCGAAATTGATCAAGGCATCTGACTCGATCTCTTCATCTATTTCGTAAAAGTCATCAAATATTGGTGGTTTTCCATGATCCTCAAAGAAGTCATGGTCTACTTCATCATTCTCCACCGATTCGTCTTTATTAGCAGCATCATTATCATCATAATTGCTCAAAGGACTTTCATCTTCTACTTCTCCATGCATTCCACCTGCGAATTCTTTATTTTCCAGAATTACTAAATGTTGTTGGAGTTGTTGGAGCTGCCGCATAAGATCTTCAATGATCAAACGTTGCTGGACTTGCTGAAGTTGCAGCCTGAGATCTTCAATGATCAAATCACGTTCATCTCTTTGAGAAGAAGGCAATTGGGTAGTAGAAGCAGCTTTGTGAGTACGACCAGCCATTGAACCAAAAGCTCTGATACCAATCTGATGCCGGATCTTCGAGATATGGCTCTGATACCAAATCTGATAGCGGATCTTCGAGATATGGCTCTGATACCAATCTGATCCCGCGGTCGTCAGATATGGCTCTGATACCAAATCTGGATACGCAGTAGTCTTTGGATGATGCTCTGATACCATCTGATACCGGATCTTCTGAGTTATATGGCTCTGATACCAATCTGATACCCGGATCTTGAGATATGGCCTCTTGATACCAAATCTGATTTACCTGATCTTCGAGATCTGGCTCTGCTATGCCAAACCTGATACCTGGACTGCGAATTACATAGATGATGATAGGTATCTTCAAGTTGATTACAACTCAAACAATGGCTGAACCAAAAAGGACCTACAAATACTCAAAATAGAACTAACAAACCTCTTTGAAGGGATAACACGCTCATCACCAAGTGAACACAATGGGATACAGATAATTCACCACCCAAGGATGTAAACCAAGGTACAGGCTTTAAAGGGATACACAGCTCACCACCATAACACCCAATGGGAAAGATATTCACCACCCAGATCTAAACCAAGGAATTTTTTTACAGGCTTAAACTAACTCACCACTCTATGGAATCCACCAAGAGATACAGAGTTAAGGAGAAATCAGTATAAACACTGAAATTTCACTCAAATTCGGATTCAAAACTTCACTCCCTTGAATACACAACTTTAGAGCTTAAATACTTGTACCACCCTGCCAAGCATATGTAAAGACATAATTAAATGATTCAACAATTACAGCTTCAACTACTAGATTGACAACTGATTTATTAACTAAGACTCATAAGTAAACTCATTAGTAATCAAAAGCTAACAAACTAGCTAGAAATTCAATTCAACAACTAGCATCAAATTCAAATTCTATATTAGACTTTAATGCACATTCACTATGACCCCACTGTGAAGAGATCGTCATGATGTCCTGCAACACTCCAAATGACACATTGACAGTGTGTTAGAAAGCTGACTTCAAGATCTCTGATAGCCACAAATCTTGACATTTAATTCTCTGCACAGCAATACCAGTTCTTTTACGAAATTATCCCTCATTCTGGTTCATGTGCACTCCTGACCATTGTAACAATTTGCACCCCTTGATGATCTATCATGAATCCCATGGATTGCAACACTCCTGTGTCAAAGATAAACTTTCATTTATTAAGAATGGTTTGAGTAATGAGTCGCTGGATAATGTTTTGTTAACTCTCGAGTCAAATACTTGTGGACTTGTTCAGCGTGAATTGCTTAATCTATGGACACAATTTCGTGATGATTTGCTGTGTTTTAGTCTAGGGAATCTGACTAAAAACGACCCTGTTTGCCAGTTTATAAGAAAACTGGATGGGAAGCAAATCCCCGACTCATAGAAGGCGGTTCAGCCGTTACTGGACGTAAAACCAGAGGAAGATGTGAGCCACAATCACAACTACTTGTATATTTGAATGTGTGTTGTTGTTGTCATTTTTTTTTCTTGTTTCGTTTGATCTGATTATCAATGTTGTTTTTGTGTTGTTGTTGTTTGTTGATTTTGATTGTTTTAATTTCAAGTTTTCTTTTTGATAAACCATATGACTACCCTATGGCATAAGTACACGTGGATACGAGTGTTGGATGTTTTGTCAACCTTCGCCGAAAGTATATCTCGTACTTCATGCTTCACGTGGGAGATAAGTGTGGCGGTTTTGTCAAACCCCACCGAAAGTGGTATTTTCCATTTTTCATGCTTCACCGTGGGAGAACAAGTGTTGGTTTTTTGTCAAACCCCGCCGAAAGCATATCTCATTTTTTTCAAATCTTGGGGCGACAAATCTGCATCGAGCAACCCCCACCGAAAGTATGTCCCCATGTGTCAAAATTTGAAAGCTTTATGTGTGTATATATAAATTCTGCATATTTTCATATGTCATTCCATAACCTGTCTTGCAATTGAAAAGCATAATATCTAACGTGTCTTACACAAGATTAGAGCACTTGTAGAAATGGAGAAAACACCAATTCAGCGATTCCGCAATATATGCGTATTTTACGGATCGCAATTTGGTAAAGATGGAGAGTTTACCACAGCAGCTCTTGATCTTGGTAGGACATTAGCTGCGAGGGGTATTAATTTGATTTATGGATGGGGTAGTCTTGGGTTAATGGGGTGTGTGTCAACAGCTGCATCCCTAGGAGGGAGCAAAGTTCTCGGCATTATCCCTAAACCATTAGCTGTACGAGATATCGTAGGCAACACAATCGGGGAAGAGTTACAGTCTCTAGCATGCATGCTCGTATTGTCCTATTATTGTTAGTCCGATCCATTATAAGCTTTGCCTGGTTGATAAGTAGCTTTTAAGTATTATTTTCATATCAATTCGTCCATGTTTCTTTGCTATATTCCTTGGTATTTTTATGTTTTTGTGTGGTTTTGATGTTTGTAGAGTTTTGGAGCAACTTGCACAAAAATGGAGTAAAACCCTTCATTTTCACCTCTGCTAGTCACCATCTTCTCGGATTTAATTGTATTGATATACAATAAACCCGATGACATATCATATACCGTTGAAAAGCTCTCGAAGTCTACTTTTTGGAGAAATTTACGGTTTATGAATCCATTCAGTGTACCGAAAGTTGTAATCAAAACATGTGAGAAGTGTAGAAATGTAATTCCACACATCACTGTAGCATGTATAATACGGGACACTGTAGCAGGTTACTGTAGCAGAGTATTTAAACACATTTTAGGGTTTTATTTTGATAACTTGAAGAGGGGAGAACGTGGTGGAGGCTGCATCTTTGGATTTCTCTCATCTTTTGGAGTTCTTGAAGGAGATTGAAGGCTTGGAAAGAGGAAGAACTACAAATCCTAAGAGATTTCATCAGATTTGCTAAGTTTTTCATTTCCCTTTCATTTTCTGGAATTGATATGTATTGTATTGTATTTGTATTGTGTCTGAATATGTGTAACTAAATCTGAATTGGTTGAGGGTGATTTCAAAGCCCTTGATACGGATTTTGTTAGTTGATTGTGTAAGAAATTGTTATCCAATTCTCTAATTGAAGTTGCTTGTATTTTCCCATATCTAATGCTTATGATTGCTTGCTGATTGTATTGGAATGGCCAACTGAATATAATCTGGTTGTTGTCTATTGCTAGAGTAGAAATCTTGATCCGTAATTGTCTTGAATTTCTAATCCTTAGTAGCAAAATTGTGATCAGAGATTGCAATTGGAGAATACAACCTAAGTTAAATAATCCGAGCTTGTGTGTTTATTGCTTGGATCAACCTATCTTTCTTATCGTAATGCATCCATTGAATTAAATTTAGAGAGCTTGTTCTAGGTTGTTTAATGGATGGAGATTAAATAAAGAGCCTGTTTTGTTTAACAACAAAGTAAGGAAAGATTGGGATAACAGAGCTTGTTGTTATCTACGGTTGGTAATTTCCATGGTGTAATTGGATGACAATTCTACAATTAATTCGCAAATCCATATCTTGTGGTAGAGAAGGATCCCTTAACCAGGTTTCTCTCATTGATTTTTCAATCTGTTTTTAATTTGTATTGTGTTATTCTTTACTTGCATTAATATTTCATCAAGTTAATCAATCAACAAAACCCCCCTCATTTAGTTTATTGTTGCTTTCGAATAACAAATTCAATAAGAATCAATCCTCGTGGGAACGATATCTTACTCATCACTTTATTACTTGTGCGACTAGTATACTTGCTAGTTTCGAACGCATCCTGGTGGTTATGGTACATTAGAGGAGATATTCAAATCACCTCTTGGGCACAGCTAAACATCCATCGGAAACCCATTGGTTTGTTATATGTTAATAACTTTTTCGATGGTTTGTTATCCTTTCTTGATCAAGCTGTAGAAAAAAAACTTCATCTCACCGTCAGCGAGGCAAATCCTGGTTACAGCTTCAACTGCAGGGGAGTTAATTGATAAACTCCAAGAATTCGTCTATTCGCCTGATCCAACAACGGCTCGGATAAATTGGTTTTGAGAAGGCAACAAAAAGCGTCAACTGGATTTAACCCTCCATCTGTAATCTCTATTTGCTGGTTTGCTTCGTTTTTGTTTGCTTTCTTTTTAGTGTGTTTATTTGAGATTTTTCATGTCATTTCTTTTGAGTTTTTTTTTCAGGTTAATTTTTTCACCCCAGGTAATATTTTCTAATCTTGGCTTTTAGAGTGGTGGCTTAAAAAAGTTCAAGTTCTCTTGAAACGCATTCTGGATTTCTTTAATCCATAATGGCTGAATAAGGAGGCTAACTTCTAAACTTTTTAGACCCATTCTAACTGGCTTGTTTGTGTTTGCTGATTTGTTGGACTTTATTATTTTCTGAGTAAGTTTAGTTTTATGTAATTTCGAGTTGTTGTGTTTTTTTGTCTTTATCAGTTTCGATTCGAAAAAAAAAACATTGTGGAAAAACCTGAGAATGGCATAATATGGGGTTTTCTTAACTCTTGAAACGCATTCTCTCTCAATAAATCTGTAGTTTGTTTATTTCATGTTGTTTGAAGTGTCTTGTTTCTTGTTTTGTTCTTTCATAATAAAGGTATATAGGCTGGAAACCTTAAGTCTGCGGGCTACTGGTCCAAGGATTGTTGAAATATACAATCTTGACTCAGGTGTAACAACGCCACGTACCTCTTTTCTTGCATTTGTGGGTCGATGATAAGATAATGATTGAATTAAGAATAACTCTTGGAAAATGATAAATGATGCATTGATCTGTGTGCTTGAAATGTTTATTGGTTTTCGCTTTGCTTTTGATTCCTTGCGCAACATTGAGCACTGAGCTATTATCACTGAGTTATTTGTTCACTTAGAGAAAGTTTATGTAATTTAAATGTTTCTTCAGCTTTCAATGAATTCTAGAACTTGTTTGATGGTCACTCGAGGCGAAATCCTAGACTGTGCAACATTAGGGAAATGATTTAGGCCATCTTTGGACCGTTTGAGCCTTAATAGCCAACCTTGACTGAAATTGATCCCGAGTTACCCCTTTGAGCCTGTGTAAGCCTTTTTCTTTGTTAACTCACTAAAAGATTTCCTAACCTCAAATGAATTTGTTCCAAACAGTTTATCCCTTACCTACGAGCATGTAGATCATTCGCAATTAAATTTTGAGCTACGTTCTGGTTTTGGGAAGTTATAGGAGGTTGGGATGTGTCATGAGCAATGCAAGTGAGTTCTATTGTGTTTGGAAAAAAAAAGAAAAACAGAAAAAAAAAGCCAATCTATACCTATCGTCCACGTACTTACACATTGAGGACAATGTGTTGTTTAAGTGTGGGGGAGGGGAAGTGTAATTAAAAAAAAAGAAAAAAAAAAAAGAAAAAAAAAAGAAGAAAAAAAAGAAAAAAGAACAAAAGAAGAAGATAAGAGCTCTATACCCTAATTTCTTTAAAGAATGAAACAACAAGTGTGGGGGTTTAGTTTTCTTTTGTTTTCCTGAACAAAAAATGAGTGTTTCTAAATAAGTTGGGGGTGGTAAGTGATGCTTCGAAACTAGCAAATATACTAGTCACACAAGTAATAAAGTGATAATTAAGATATCGTTCCCACGAGGATTGATTCTAATTGAATTTGTTATTTCCAGCAACAATTAACTAAATGGGGGGGTTTTGTTGAATGATTAACTAAGTGAAATAAGAATGCAAATTAAGAATAACAAAACAGAAGTTAATTTGATGACAGATCAATGAGAGAAATCTGGTTAAGGGATCCTTCTCTACCACAGGATATGGATTTGCGAATTAATCGTAGAATTGTCATCCAATTACAGCATTGAAGTTATCAACCGTAGATAACAACAAGCTCTGTTATCCCAATCTTTCCTTACTTTGTTGTTAAATAAAACAAGCTCTTTATTTCATCTCTATCCATTAAACAACCTAGAACAAGCTCTCTAAATTTAATTCAATGGATGCATTACGATAAGAAAGATAGGTTGATCTAAGCAATAAAACACACAAGCTCGGATTATTTAACTTAGGTTGTATTCTCCAATTGCAATCTCTGATCACAATTTTGCTACTAAGGATTAGAAATTCAAGACAATTAAGGATCAAGATTTCTAGTCTAGCAATAGACAACAACCAGATTATATTCAGTTGGCCATTCGAAATACAATCCAGCAAGCAATCATAAGCATTAGATATAGGAAAATACAAGCAAATTCAATTAAAGAATTGGATAACAACTTCTTGCACAATCAACTTACAAAACCATATCAGGGGCTTAGAAATCACACTCAACCAATTCAGATTCAGTTACACATGTTTAAGAACGTGGTAAATACAATACAACATAGAGACATTCCAGAAATTGAAAGGGAAGGGAAAAACTTAGCAAATTTGATGTAATTCTCTTTGGATTGTAGTTCTTCCTCTTTCCAAGCTTCCTTTCTCCTTCAAGAACTCCAAGAGATGAAAGAATTCCAGAGCTGAAGCCTCCACCACGTTCTCCCCTCTTCAAGTATCAAAATAAAACCCTAAAATGTGTTTAAATACTCTGCTACAGTGAATTGCTACAGTGCCCCGTATTATACATGCTACAGTGGCTTGTGGAATTATATTTCTATACATCTCACACTGTTTTGATTACAACTTTTGGTAAACTGAATGGATTTATAAACCGTAAATTTCTCCAGAAAATAGACTTCGAGAGCTTTCCAACGGTATATAATATGTCATCGGGTTCATTGTATAGCAATACAATTAAATCCGAGAATATGGTTGACTAGTAGAGGTGAAAATAAAGGGTTTTACTCCATTTTTGTGCAAGTTGCTCCAAAACTCCTACAAATATCAAAACCACACAAAAACATAAAAATACCAAGGAATATAGCAAAGAAACATGGACGAATTGATATGAAAATGATACATAAATAGACACCTGTCTCTTATACACATCTAGATGTGTATAAGAGACAGGTATTATAGGGTTGAGCTCTACATAGTCTTGAATGATTTATGTGTTTGTGGGTGATTTTAGCCAAATTATTATCCTATATCATACCTTCACCCAAGCCAAACGTTACAAGCTTAATAAAGTCCTACTTGATCCTTGGTGTTGTGCCTGTCTACATTAGTGGAGAGTGACTTGAAAAGCAGGCCTATGGAGTTCATTTATACACACATCTTCAATATTAAATATGATTCATTTTTATGCATAAACTCATCCGGGTTACAAGTCATTAGGTGAGAATGGCTCTACACACACACACTTGAGGAATTGAAATGAAGCGAAACTAATCTTTAAGATAAAATTCTTGATCAAGTGCATTATTTTGCAGTTTTCCTTGGGTTATAATTAAGTACAATCTTTGAGGCCTATTTGCAAGATGAAGCATTTGTGTGTTTTAATTTTTTGTTGATTCTGTTTCGGTTTTGTTTTATTTCATATTGTCGTAGTTGCTCGAGGACTAGCAAAGTCTAAGTGTGGGGGAATTTGATAAGTGTCTATTTATATATCATTTTCATATCAATTCGTCCATGTTTCTTTGCTATATTCCTTGGTATTTTTATGTTTTGTGTGGTTTTGATGTTTGTAGGAGTTTTGGAGCAACTTGCACAAAATGGAGTAAAACCCTTCATTTTCACCTCTGCTAGTCAACCATCTTCTCGGATTTAATTGTATTGATATACAATGAACCCGATGACATATCATATACCGTTGAAAAGCTCTCGAAGTCTACTTTTTTGGAGAAATTTACGGTTTATGAATCCATTCAGTGTACCGAAAGTTGTAATCAAAACAGTGTAAGAAGTGTAGAAATGTAATTCCACACATCACTGTAGCATGTATAATACGGGACACTGTAGCACGTTACTGTAGCAGAGTATTTAAACACAATTTAGGGTTTTATTTCATAACTTGAAGAGGGGAGAACGTGGTGGAGGCTGAAGCTCTGGAATTCTTTCATCTCTTGGAGTTCTTGAAGGAGAAAGGAAGCTTGAAAGAGGAAGAACTACAATCCAAAGAGAATTACATCAAATTTGCTAAGTTTTTCCCTTCCCTTTCATTTTCTGGAATGTCTCCATGTTGTATTGTATTTACCACGTTCTTAAACATGTGTAACTGAATCTGAATTGGTTGAGGGTGATTTCAAAGCCCCTGATATGGTTTTTTGTAAGTTGATTGTGTAAGGAATTGTTATCCAATTCTCTAATTGAAGTTGCTTGTAGTCTCCCATATTTAATGCTTATGATTGCTTGCTGATTGTATTTGAGTGGCCAACTGAATATAATCTGGTTGTGATTTATTGCTAGACTAGAAATCTTGATCCGTCATTGTCTTGAATTTCTAATCATTAGTAGCAAAATTGTGATCAGAGATTACAATTGGAGAATATAACCTAAGTTAAATTATCCGAGCTTGTGTGTTTATTGCTTAGATCAACTTGTCTTTCTTTTCATAATGCATCCATTGAATTAAATTTAGAGAGCTTGTTCTAGGTTTTTTAATGGATAGAGATTAAGTAAAGAGCCTATTTTATTTAACAACAAAGTAAGGAAAGATTGGGATAACAGAGCTTGTTGTTATCTACGGTTGATAACTTCAATGCTGGAATTGGATGACAATTATACGATTAATTCGCAAATCCATATCTTGTGGTAGAGAAGGATCCCTTAACCAGATTTCTCTCATTGATCTTTCATTCAAATTTACTTTCTGTTTTGTTATTCTTTACTTGCATTCTTATTTCATTTAGTAAATCATTCAACAAAAATCCCCCCTGTTTAGTTTATTGTTGCTGGAAATAACAAATTCAATTAGAATCAATCCTCGTGGGAACGATATCTTACTTATCACTTTATTACTTGTGCGACTAGTATACTTGCTAGTTTCGAACGCATCACACAGCTTCCTCCACTTCTTTAGACACTTGTATCAACTTCCTCGATTCTCTGGAATTTTCTGCCCCAATGTGCTCACTAATGGCTACTTCCAATGCATCCTTTCGAGTTAACTCAAAAAGTTGTTGTGCCAAAGAATCAATAACATCAACTGCAAAAACAGAATGCAAGTCACTAGGGTACCTCATTGCCTCAAAATATTGAAACGAATCACCTCGCCATCAAACTCCATGGTGAGAGTGCCATCATGAACATCAATCTTCGTTCGGGCAGTTTTCAAGAATGGCCTCCCCAAAAGAATCGGTGTTGGATTGGGATATGTCTCATCCTCCATTTCCAGAACATAGAATCGGCTGTAAAACCAATTGATTCACCTGCACAAGCACATCTTCCACAACTCCTTTGGGATATGCATTAGACGATTCAGCAATTTGAATGACAATAACCGAGTTTCCGCAAGGGTCCAAGTTCAAGAGCATAAATGAATAGGCATGACATTATTGATGCTCCTAAATCTACCATAGCTCTTTCAAAATTGGTATTGCCAATGGTGCATGGAATGGTGAACGTACCTGGATCTTTGCATTTCGGAGAAATTTTTCTTTGCAATACAGCTGAAACATTTTCCCCCACACTTACCTTCTCATTTCCTTTCAACTTCCTCTTGTTGGTGCATAACTATTTGAGAAATTTTGCATAACGAGGCACTTGCTTGATAGCATCCAGAAGTGGTATGTTTACCTCGATCTTGCGAAAAGTTTCCAGGATTTCTTGTTCTTGTTCCTCCGTCCTTGATTTTGCAAATCTGCTGGGAAATGGTGGAGGGGTAACATATGAATGAAT
>SNVD02005110.1:0-219801 GCA_013180625.2 Boswellia sacra
TCTGCTGGTGAGTTACTTAACAAATTACAAGAAGTTGAGTATGAACCTGACCCAGCTAGTACTCAAATTAATTGGGCAGGAGGGCAAAACAAAAAGTGCAAATTGGATTTGAATCTCCGTTTGTAAATTTTTTTCTTCTTGTCCTTTATTTTATTTTATTTTACTTTTAGCATGTTATTTTATGAGTCTTTCAGGTCATCTCTCTTGAATAACAGAAGCTTCAGTTAATGTCTCCTATACTTTATCTCTCTACATTTAAACATTGAGGACAATGTTTCATTTGGGTGGGGGGGAAGGATAGTATACATAAGTGTGTCTTGAAATTTTCCTTTTTTCTTGCAAAAAAAAAAAAAAAAAGAAGCGAGTTGTACGATTCGAGTGGGGCGGGGGGAGGGAGGGCGGTGTAATGAGTTTCAATCCTCTTGAGACGCATTCTGGGCCAGGAATGGACAGAGTAGGAGGACCAGTTTGAACTCTTGAAACCCATTCTAACCAATTTGTCATTTTATTTTGATTTTGTGAACTCATTTTAGCTAACTTGATATTATTTAGTCTTGATTTTTTGAATTTTATAACAAGGAGGTCTTATTCATTCACTTTGATCATTCAAATCTATGAACTCTCATAACCCTTATCATTTATAAATTGTGTGCTTATGTGCTCATTAGCAGTATCTATGAATCTTTCTTCACACACCACATACCTTGAGTCTTGTGGGTGGCGAAATGAAATATTGTAATATTTGAGTCTTTTGTTTGTTTTAGGAAAACAACAAAAGGAAGGGGAAAGCTCTTAAAAACAATTGAAAAAAATGAAAATGAAAGAAAAAAAATGAAAAGAGAGAAGCAATGTGGATAAGTTTGGTCTCGTAGCCTCCTTAATTCGAGCAATTAAGCCCGCGGGGTGCCTCAACACCTAATACCCTAAGACCAACTGGTTTGGGAGCTATTGGCCCAAAGCTCGCTACATGGATTAAGGAGAATGCTTAATGGGATTGAATATTGCACTATCCACAAGTTTCTAAGCAAAAATAAAGCATCGACAACCCGAGTCGTTAAGCTCGTAGCAGTGTCTTAACACCTAATGCCCTAAGGCCAACTGGTCTGGGAGTCATTAGCCTAAGGCTCGCTACATGGGTTAAAGATGCATTCTTTAAAAAAAAAAAAAAAGAGAAAAAAAAAGAAAAAAATGTATAAAATGAATGAATATCCCCTACCTAAGGTTGTTAGCCTTAATAAATACTAGAACCGATATGGCTTATTTCTAATAAACCCCATAGTCATGTGTCAACTGAGCACAAAAGAAGGTTTGTGGATATCTTGACTGAAGGGTACATGAGTCATTTAAAAAAAAATCAGTTGAGAGTTTGTTTATTTGGATAAAATCAAAGAGAGTGCAATAATGACCACCTTGGATTTAAAATTCTATAAATCACTTCTAAATAATAACGCTTTAATTGCTAGGGACTAGCAATAAGCTGGTTTTTGGGTGTGATGAACACTTAAATATGCATGTTTAATAAGAGTTTAGTTCATCATATTGTATTAATAGTGTCATTAAATTCGTCAACTTAAGCATATTTGTAGCATTTGCATCTTTGAAATTAATTTCTCTTAATTTTGGTTTTGTTACAGGTTCGGTAAAATGGGCATAACTCTCTATTTATAGATCAGAATGGTGCAATTCTTAATGTTTTGGAAAGCTGATGATTCAATTGTCTACAAGATTGCATTTCACAAGCATCATCAAATTCGGGCTCTTAGTGGACCAAAATTGGGCTTGAAGTGAACCCATCTACAATCTCGGCCCAGTCTGACCAGGCCTCAGTATTTGGACCGTATCTCTCAAAATACGTATCCAAATTGTGCAAATCAATATGTTCTAGAAAGCTGAGAGAAATATCTACAACTTTCATGAAGACATGTGATTAAAATTCACAACATTTCGATGTCAAAATTGATGGTCAAAGTCGGTGCCTAATGATCCCAATTGTCAAAGATATTTACAACTAATATTTGACAATTATGCCCTTGTAATTTGACAAGTTTGCCCCTGGATGTATCTATAAATAGAGGTGCCTTGTGACCCATTGGGGCATCTTGGCCTTGGCTGGAACATTTGGCTTTGGCTAGGATCTTGTATTGTGTTTTGTGTGTTTATGTTATTAATGAATTTCCTTTATCTTGCATTTTATTTTCTTTCTATTATAATGTTCTTCTAATTTCTCTTTTGCTAAGGTGAAAGGGTGAAACCCTTGATATGAGAATAAGGATTCTCTAACCCTTAATATGTGCTTAATAATCTTAATCTTATAATGTTTATTCAATATGATTTATATTTAATTTCTTAATCAATCTTGACACCACTCGTAAAGTGGAGGTCTTGATCCATTGTCGACAATCCTTGGCACATCAAATGCTTGGATCCTTTCTAGATGATGTATGGTTCTTCCTTACCGACACGAATCTAGTTAGGAACCTTGATTTGTTGTAGACATATGATGATTGGCACATTGGATGCTTGAACCCATTTACAAGAAGTGGTATAAATATTGGTAATGAAACAAATATAATTCATATAACTAAAATGGGTTAATTATCCTTATTTGAAATATCAAGGGCGGATCCCCTAACCTTAGCCTTCATTGTTATTGTGTTAATTCCTCTTGTATTTTAATTATTCTATTGTTTATGAACTTTTTATTTTATTTACTATGGTAGGTTCTACCACCTTATGAAATTGTTCTTTAATTTACTATGGTTGGTTATACCACCTATTTCCATGGATGGTTTTACCTCCTCTTGCTTTTTGTTTTATATTTGAATGGTCGGTAATACCACCTACCATCTTACATATTTATTGATATTATCTTGTTATTTCTTGAATTATTCATATCATATTTGCTTATCTTATAATTTGTAACGTTAAAATCCCCTTCCTCGTGGATCGACCTCGGTCTCACCGGGTTTTATTACTTCGACACTCCTATACTTGGGAGACAATCCTTTTTCGGATGTGTCAATCCTTTATTTCTTTGGCATATACTCTATATCCCTTCTGTCGCGGTTTTTCTTATAATGAGGGCATATACCAGGAACCAACCGATGAATTTCTAGATGTTGTCTGCCTAATTGGCTAACCAGAATTACATTTATGAGTAACCTGTTGATTTTTCCTGAAGGTTACGAAGTATGGGTTAAACTATTTTTTGTTTAGTAATTGTTTATATGGCAATGTGCAGAATGAGAGGACCACGAATTAGTGGTACTTAGACTTGGTAGCATTGTTGAATCAGCTAGTGCAATATTAATCACTCCCATGTTATAATAATTTATATTTTAGTGCAATATTGAGTGTTGCCCTTCTCTTTTGTTCTTTATCCTACTAAGTAACCTAGTTGTACTGAAGTGAATGTTCTGCTTTATATATATTGTGTTCTTCAATTTGCTGCTGAGATATTTTGGTGCATTCTATTGTATAGTTCACTTAAAGTTCATCAATGCTCAAATTTGACTTGGAATTTGTGTGCTTTTTAAATCCATCCAATTTTCTGCAGTCGTGCTTTTACTTTTTTAATTTTTTTCTTTTAATTTTCTGTTTAATATGCAGATATCGTTGTTTATTATAAGATATGCATATTTTTGTCTGTCTGCTTCAACCTTCTATGGTAGTTGTGTTGTGCATAAGGTGATGAGATTTTCCTGGATCTTAAATTATTTCTCGCGTATAAACTTTTTATTATCTAAAAACTGTATTGAATATGTTAATTGTTTGCATATGCTGTGGAAGGCTTGAATGTCTAATGCTTCTTGTGTTTTGATAAGCTGCAATGCTCAATGATGCTGTTGTATTATGTATCCAACATGGTTTATTTTTTATTTTTTGCTCAAATTCTTACTTTCAATATTTCTGATTTCTATATGAGTAATTGGGTGTAGGGAAGCTGGAACCCTAAATGTTAGGGTAGCTGTTGTGGGAGCTGGTACAGCAGGTACGTTTGAGGAAGTAATGCAATCATCAAAGCATTCACTAGATTTGGCCTTTGCACCATCGAAAGGTAGTCATTTATGGACATATGTGCAGGAATGCTGATGAGTTTAAACCTGATTTGTTTTTCCCTCTTATACATCAATGAGAAATAAAATTTTAAGTCTTGCAGTTGTTTGAGGTTTGAACTTCAAATCTTTTTTCTATTATCTTTGGGACTAGCAAAAAATATAAACCTTGAATGTTTCGCTGGAGTAAATGTCACTTTTCTGGTGCAAGCTTTGTTGCTTTGCAAATTTTTTTTTTTTTTTTTTGCATTTGTGAATCTGTAGGATCAGGTCTAGCTAGCAAGTAATTTGGGACATTTTGGCTGTTAACTTATGATTTGGCATCATGACTAGCAAGATTCTACTTATATTACATACTACTGTTATTGGTTGTATAAATATTTGGCTTTGGGTTTCTTAGCAAAGTGTTCATACATTGCCTTATTTTTGCCAATGTTTGGTTTCAAAGCAGCAGAATATGATCTTAATCTTTTAGGTAAATTATTCGTCCTTGCAGCAACAGGAAAAGTTTTGGCTTCAGAGCTTCCAAAGAATGAGAGTGAAAAATGTACTATCTTGTATCCTGCTTCTGCTAAAGCTAGCAATGAGATTGGTATGTGAAAAATTTCTTGTTGAATCTTCTGCTTTAGCTGGATCTGCCCTTTTTTTCCTGCTGCTAAATTGTTATTTCTTTATCCACAACAAGTTAATCTGATTGGTTAATGCTACACTGATTGCTTTTACTCTTTTCCATTACTGTTGTATAATTTGGATGGTTTATGGACTGCAAATATCTGAATTTTCATTCATTATATGATCAATATTATCTGATTATATCCAAACCAAGTTGTAGGTTTTTGTGATATATAAAGACTTCTAGGAGAAGCTTTTGACTTTCAAAGCATCAATAGATGGCCACGAATATTTTTGATCAGGTGCCAGCCTTTTGATGATAAATATTTTCTGACAATTTTATTTTCTTCTTATTGTGGTATTCATAAGTTCTAATATAGCGACACAAGTAGGTTTGGTTTCTGAGGATTCGTATTCTCTAGGGCGGAAGAGATGCGCGAGCTGTTCCAGAGTGAAATGAGTGAGAGAAAATAGAAGAGAAGTTCTACTGGGAAGAAGAAGTCCAAGAATTCATTTAAGAGCAAGTCACGGTATGTGTTACCTCATTTATTTTCTTCCTGTTTGAGGATCTGAATTCTTTGTGCTACTTGTGAATTCTTTCCGCCAATCACTCTCATTATCTTAGTTTGAGCCTACTGTAAAGTGCACTTGACACCTCTGAGAAAATTTATATGCATTTGTTTTCATCATGTGGTTGAACTTAGAGAGGAAAGCGGAAAGATAGTATGGTTTTTCTGTTCACTGCTTTGTGATCAAATAGCCTACTTTTAGTTTCAAGTTTCCTGCTACCTTTAGTCATTGTGTAGTCATGGTGCACGTTGTTCCTCATGCTAAATAAATCTGTTTATTATGCCTTATATCCAAGTTTGTCAGAAGTTAAGCATCATTGGAATTGATTAATCTTGATGCTGCTAATCAACTATTATGTAAATAGCATAATCCACTTTCTTGGCTCTGTCTCTCAAGAGTAATACCCATCCCCATATGCAATGTGGTCCTCATAACCATCCAAGTAGCTTAGCGATTATTTTTATTATTAGGCAATTCCAAATGTTTGCTTTGCTTTCATCTCTTGTTTAATTTATTGATTAACAACTCTAGTAATGTGAGTGCATATATGCTGATTGTTGTGATTTGCTACAAAATTATAAAAGAAAATTTTCTCACATTAATCTAGTTGGTGTTTCAGTTACAAGCGCAAATAGTATGCCTAATGGCATTTAAGAAGTACCAGTGTACATTGTGAAGTTGCGAATGATGTGTCAGCCTGTTTCCTCTTCAGATCATTCTATGAAACAATTCTGCACAATTAAAATTGAGAAGAGATAAATTTTGTGGTAAACCCATCAAAGATGTTGGTGTTGGTTGAGTAATAAATATTAAGTCGGTAGCTTGCCATCATTTTACTTCAATTGCACATTTGATGTATTTCTTCAGAAATTTATAATCCAGTTGGGTTTTTCCCCCCTTGTAATGAAATGTCATTTCATTTGTATTTTGTTATATTAAATTTCAACCATTGGTTAGGTGGGATAAATGATATTTTGTGGAGATCTCATTCTATTAGTAGTGCTGGTAGTAGACTCATTCTTTAATTTTATTATGGTTCTTTATTTTATTGTATTTGGTTTCTTTGAATGATCCAAATTATAATTATTATTTTTAAATTAGGGAGTAAGATTTTTTTCCTTTTCTAATTGAAAAAGCATATTGTTTCTTTGTAGTTTGCTATATATATTATGAATTTATTAAAATTTTTAAAATACTTATTATATATATTATGAATTTATTAAAATTTTAAAATATTTATTATATATTAATTTTTTTAAATATTTGGCGGTTAAAAACTGCCAAGTATTTTTTTTTAATTTCTAAAACTATTATATTTGGCGGTCTTTTGACTGTCAAGTATATATTTTTTTAATTTTTTAACCTATCATACTTGGCGGTCCAAGTATGGTTAGATGCATATTTGGCACTTTGACCGACCGTCAAATATTGTCAAATTGACTATATTTGGCGGTGCCATTAGTGGCGTTTTTAAGACCGCCAAATATATACATATTTGACGGTCAAAGACCGCCAAATATGGCCACTTTTCTTGTAGTGCAACAAAGTACGTTTATGGTAGAATTAGCATTAAAAAAAAAACTCATAGGATGAAATATGTTCAAAAGATGGTCTTTTTCAATGCCAACTGTTTGAAAATAGATGGTCGACATGATCCACTGAAAAAGTGGCACTATCCAGAAATGATCCAGTAAAAGATGAACTAGTTTCAAACTGACCACTTATGCCTCCATCAGCACAAATAATCTCTTCACAATTTTGATGCAAAATTGAAGCTTCATTGATGCTTTAATCCCAGCTAATTCAATTGCTACTTCTCCCATTATAGGTCTTTTCTTCCTATTAACATTCAAACATCTTCTTGTGAGACAAGCAACTGTCAAAATCTCTTCTTTTCACCCTCTTTCACTACTCGACTATCAAGAATTTTGTTTTTTGAAATCCGCAAGAGCACAGAATCGTAAACAAGTAATAAAGTAGTGAGTTAAGTATCATTGCCGTAGATATACCGAGCCTATTCTAACCCAAATTTTTTTTTTGAATAATGCTAATTGTATGGCAATTTGATGCAAAATTAAATAAATTAGAAACTAAATAAAAAAACTAAGCAATTGAACGAAAGCAATGACTTTAAGCTATAAAAATTCTAAATTAACTAAGCTCTAGGGTTTTAGAATTCACCTAAACTTATCCACTAGAATTGTTTATTCTAATAACATCAATGTTTATTTTTATGTTGTCAGCCAATTTCACTAAAGTAATTATTATTCTTTCTCAAGTAACAACAATGTATATTTAGAAAATAGAATTACATCTCTGCCAATTCTAATAACCTATAAATACTCAACAAGTACAAAAAATTCAATAAGACTGTAGAAATTACATAAATATCTATATCTTATATTAATTTATTGCAATTTAATCCATATGAATATCACTTCTCAATGTTCAACTATTTATAATGATATTATCTTCGTATTGAAAATTTGAATTTCAGCTAGATTTTGACTATGATAGTTCTTGTAAACGTTCAATGTTCAACTATTTTTAATGACATGATATAATATGGATATTATCTTATTATTGGGAATTTGAGTTTCAATCAAATTTTGCATACTATAATTCTTCTCAATGTTCAATGTTCAACTATTTTTAATGACATGATATAACATGGATATTATGTTATTATTGGGAATTTGAGTTTCGATCAAATTTTGCGTGCTATAATTCTTCTCAAAGTTCAATTCATTTTTATGTTTTTTTAATTAAAAAAGATAAATAATTAATTTTATACATAAATAAATCATTACCCTCGCTAAATGGGTGATATAATTAAAATGACATAATATTTAATAAATTATACATGAAACAAATTAGTTAATATATATAATATAAATTATGAAACCATCACTACAATAGCACGATAAATATAAAATATAACTTCACATCTATATTAACAATAATTTTATATCACTATTTTAATTATATGACCCGTTTGACATCCCTGACCATCATTAATTAAGAATTTATTTGGTGAGAAGATTTTTTTTTTGGTAATTGCTATGGTATTAAAATTTTTATAAATTTGAATAAGCTTAGGATGATCAGCTTTTCTCATTCCAGTTACGTGTCATGATCATCATTCTCAAGTGCATAATAAATTATTAATATCTAATATATGGTTCAATTTTGTTGTTCTATTATATTACTGATTATTTATTTATTTATTTGCTGTTACTATTATTATTTTGCAGATAATAAATAAGGAACACAGACTTAGACGAGGCAGAAGATAAGTTAAAATTGAATATTTGTAAAGAAAAATGAAAGAAATCCGTGCACTGAAAGGTTTAATTCCAATGTTGGATGTGAAGATACTGAAGGTACATGTATAATGATTGCCAAATATATTACGTTTTTATTTATTTATTTTAATGAAATTGTAAGTTTTTCTTTTTACAATCCCTTATTTGAAGGATGAACTTAAGAGGCGAGGGAAGCTAATGCGATAGCATTCAGAAGATGATGAGTTTGTGCCTTAGTAATCCTATGGCGGAGAATCGCTCTCATGTGGAGGAGTTGTTTCATGCAAATTATGTTCTTTGTGAAGGAAACCTAAGTGATTTGGCCAAGGTATGCATTTTAATCTTTGTTTAATTTTTTATTTTATTTTTACTAATCATTTTTTTTTAATAGATTACTAAATTTTACTTGTCTCATATGAAGTAGATTATTGAAGACACAATAGACATTGTTACCATTTTCTTAGTAGGTATCCTTTTTTCCAAAAATCCTTATGGATCATTTCAAAGATGTGGTCATAAAACTTTTATGTCTTTTTTTCATATTAAGTTACGTTTAATTTTTTTATTTTTTAATTAAATGGATAATATAATTAAAATGACATAATCCTTAATAAATTCAAAATAAAATATATAATATAAATTATGAAACCATCATTCAAATAGCACGATAAGTATAAAAATATAATTTCACATTTATATTAACATTATTTTCATAACTATTTTAATTATATGACTCATCTGATATCCTTAACCATCACTAGTTAAGAATTTATTTGATAAAAAGATTTTTTTTTGTGATTGCTACAGTATTAAATTTTCTATGAATTCGAATAGCTTATATGTTTAGGTTTTGTTTCATGAATTTCGGCTTACCATCCCGGTTTATTAAGGTAAAAAATTTTGAAGAAATATTAATAGGATTATCTCAAACTTCAAGTTATCTGTGGTCAACTATTTGCTAAATTGAGCACTAGAGTTTTAGGTTGTTATTTTAAGTTAACCATTTAATCAACAAGGAGACGAGTAAGGACGACCACAAGGTTGAGGCTTTAGCTTCAGTACATCTATTGTTTCAATATAGCAGATGCATTGTAGCTAACCGAATTAGTAGGTTGTAGGGAAATCTTGCAAAAATTAGTGTATTAGTAGGTTGCGGGGAAATCTTGCAAAAATTAGTGTAGTGGAGGAGAGCCGTTAGATTAGCGGCTTAAGTTAAATCCCTAATCCAACAGTCTATGAAGCAGCTGTATGTATACAGCTATTGGACTGCAATGCAACTCCAAGTTTGGAGTTGGACTACAGTCTAGCAGGTGGACTGATACAGCAATTTCATAGCCCGTTGGATTAGGGACTTAACCATCGAATCCAACGGCTCTCCTTTGTTGGGCTTTTTTTTGCAAGATTTACTTGCCACCGGTTATTCCAGTTGCGTTCAACTTTAGGTCTTGGAGAAACTATTTGATTGCTGTCTAATCTAGTAGAGCTCAAAAGCCATCTGCCAATGTTCAACCTTGGGTTTTCATGAAGGACGTCATAGTGCTTTCAAACATCCAGAAGACCCACTTCACTCAATCTATCCTCATGCTCGATCGATCCAAAGCTCTATGCAGCAACCTCTCCTTGAGTGAATCTACTTCATAACATGCTGCAATTGATTTTATAGGTACATTTAAATTTGTCAATTTGCTATAGATCTTTGTTCTAAATATGTTCTCTTTTTCTAGATTTTCCAATCTCTTAATTTTTTTTGCATTGTGAGTTAGGATTTCTTGATTTATTTTTTGTTCTCTGATTCGGCCATCAAGCTGTAATGATCTTTTTATTCTCTTAGCCAGATCAAGCTGCTTTTTTTTTTTCCAATTCTTGTTGTATTTTGTGAATTTTTCTTTCCTAACTATCCCCCAATTTTCTTTCGAGTTTTGGCAATTATTCATCTTTGGTTATTGTTATCATTTCATTTGTTTTTGGTTTGATCTTTTCACTAGTTTTGCATGTTTGTAGAAAATTTTTGATGGGGTGATATTACAGAGTTTGCAGTTGTGATTGTAATGATTGTATACTTTGGTTTCTTTGAATTTTGAGAAATGTGTTGATTTGGAGAGATGATGATTTTTTTGTAGTTAAGGTTTTGTTGCTTAATGTTTGATGAGTTGGTTTTTTTTTGGTTTATGAGAAAGTGAGGGAAATAAATGAAAAATGAAAAATTTTCACATTGATGTGGAAAACTAATGTATTGCTTTTAGTGGAAGCATTTCCTTGTTTTTTATTCCAGCAAGACAATGATGCTTAATTTTAAATTATATCTAGTCTGTTAAGAAAGAAAAAAAATATAATAATGGAAATTATAAATGGCAAGGCAGGGGAATTCCCATTTTGAAAGTTGGTATTGATGTCTTGTCCTTTTCACATCTCATCGTGCTTTCGGAAACTATGTAGGTAATGACAAATAATTATATTTTGCAATATTTTCTTATAGATCCTTTCAATTTTGAAATCATCTCAATTGTAATTTTCCTTGTCCATTGATTTCTTGATAATCATATTTAAAGTTTTTGCATGCCCCATTAGACAATGATGTCAATGTATTATAGTGCAAGCCAGAACAACAATGATTGGAATTATTGTTAACATGGTGATTAGAGCTTACAAAAAATAATAATTAATGACAGAAATTTTCCCCTTGTATTGAAAGCCAGAGATCTTCAACAAAAAATGAGTCAAAAATCAAATGTTAACTCACGTGATGATTAATGTATGGTCATATTAGATTATCTCATTCTATCTTTTATTCATGTGATGGCTTGAATCCAAGTAATCTTTTGAAAGGATTGAGTTGATTTTTGCCAAGTAATGGGTTTTCTTCACATGTGCTGCAACATAGAATTATTTGTCCATCGTCTAAGGTGAAATGAACTAGGAAATTTATTGTTGCATTGTTGTATTCGCTTTCATATTAAGATTCTTGTTTTCACTGTGGAAATGTAATGTTCATAACCCATTTATATGCTATCTTTTGGGTTTAGAAACAAGGAACATAGAAGAAAAATGATTGGATCTAAGTGTTAGAAACCTTTTGGGGATGTTATTGTTGGATTTACTTTGTTATTTTAAGTTTAGACCAGTGCAACTTCCTTTTCTTGTAGAATTTATGGTGCTAAAGTTGGAAATTTGTAGGAATATTTTATGACTTACTTCTATCCCAAAACTTGTCTTTCTTGTCACATTGTTTTCCATCATCGGTGCCAATAGGGTTGGAATAGTTTGTTTAGCTACTAGCCAACACATCTACAATGATATAGGACGATTCAAGTTGTTAGGTGATACAGGCATGCATCTTAGAGAACTAAAGTTGCCACTTTTTCATGAAACTAAATTAGGTCCATGTGTGAACTTAGAAGAAGAAATGTTAACTTCGAAGGTCATTGTCATTGCTTTTTTTTTTTCACCTTGCTATTTGTTCTATACTTTGTCTTGTTTTTCTTTTTCTTTTTTCTTTTTTTTTTTAACTTTACATACTTGTTTCAGTGTCAACTTATCTGCTCGATTGATCATATTATATTTTCTTCCTTTTACAGAATTATTGGCTTCGAAACAGAATATGGCACTCTCATGTTAAGGTAAGTGTTACATTTTTAAAAGTTTGTCTTAAGGATTATAAATCTCTATCTATTAAAAGAAAACTTCTTCTTGGAATATGCCTTTGATGATGCATGAAACATTTGCAATAAACATGTAGGAAGTGCTATAACATCGATCAATTTATGGTTTGTAGATACTTAAGATTATTTAGTGATATTATATAATGATTTATCAGTAAGAAATATAACCTATTCCATTGCAATTGAATGTACTTGGTATTTTGATGCTGAAATTATGTATACTATGTTGGAAGTTAAGAATTGACCTTGCTTGATTCTCTGATATGAAGCCATTAGATTTTACACCTGTTAAGATATTAAATTTGGGAATTTGTGCAAATCCTCTCCTTTCCTTGTCTGCTTCATTGGTCGAACTTTTTTTTTGTTTGTTGTGTCTGGGATTAATAAGAGTTATTTAGCTGGATCGTGAGTGAAATGAAAAAAAAAAGTACATCATCTTTATGCATACCATACAGATTGTGGTAATTTTGAAACTTGCTTGATCTAATGAAGCTTCTTCTCTATTTTGTGTTTGGCTAGGGAGAATGTTTTATGAAGCATGGAAGGGGATAAAAGTTTTGAGTTCATAGTTTTTTATTAAAAAAGAGAGTCAGGCTATAGTCCGTCCACTGTACCCATACAGTAGGTGTATAGGCTGTCCAATTGGGGAGTTTAAGTTATGAATGTAATCCAATGGCTCTCCTACGTCTGACTACTTTTTGCAATTTTTACCTATAACTAGTTCTTCCCGTAGCCTTCCATCTCCTTCTCAAACTCAAACTCAGATTAACTTTCTTTAATTCTTTTTCCCTTCACCACAACTACTTCTTTCAGCTTCGGTATGCCATAAACGATTTGGTGGTTCTGTTGCAGGTTCCCTCCTCCATCTCCCTTTTATCCCCCTCATGCAATAGCCTATAATGAGTAATTAATTGGTAATATTTTTTTTAGAAAAAAATAAGTATTCAGGTGTGCAACATAGGCGGCAAGTAAAATTTTTAGATCATTTCCTCAAAGCTTCGATTGCTCCCCATTTAGCAAAATTAATACCCATTTTCCCAAAATCCTTTTCCTCTTCTTCAAACATTTCTTGCATTCCTCTAATGGATTTCTTTGTAAAGAAAGAGCACCAAGCTTAAAAGAGGCATCTCGCAAGCCCATTAACTATCCACCAATTTGAAAGCCGATTCCCACTTGATTTGAAGATTAGCCCTATGAACCTTTAAAGCAAGATCAGAACCTATCTTTGCTTCTCCAATTGCCTCTTCTTGTCCTTGATTTTTCAAATCGCTCCTTTTCTATTGCGTTTTTGTTTTTGATTTTTCCAAATATTTCTAATGGGTCAGTTCTTGTGATTTTTAATTAACTCAGAAAATATGTATTTATTTATTTTGCCAATCTTGGTTTCTTCTTAAAGTCCTTTGGTCATGCTTTCAATACATTTGCTCTTCAATCTCTTATCAGCACCAGCACCAGCACCACGATAATTAGCTTCTTTCTTTGTCCAATCGACCCCAGCACTTGTGCTATCGATGTTATCGACTATGGCACCGAGTATGTCTCTCTTCTTTATTTCTTTATGTATGTTGTGTGTGATTTATTTTTTGATATGTGTGAATGTATGGGGGTACCAAATGTTCGATGAAATGTCCCAATTAGGTTTCATCGATGGTTTTGATTTTATAATTGCAGGTCATATGTTTATCATTTTTGCATAAGGGTTTTCATCTTTTATTATATGATTTTTAATTTTTTTAAATTATTAACTATACAGAAGGGAGCAAAGGAATTAATGCAAGAAGTAGGTGAATTTTGTTTTAATTTATTTTCATTCATATTAAAAATTTCTGTATTACATAAAGTAATATATTATATGATTCTCTAATTTCATAGTTGAATCAAGTTTACTTTTGCAAAATTGATGTTCATGTTGTTGTTCTTTGAAACTTTTTTTAAGGCTTTGTAGTCTACTATCTTCACAAAATACGAGCCTACTAATTTGTTCTCCCTTACGTCATTGATCTATCTGGCTGAATGTTACTTATTCATTGATTATTTTACCTTTGTCGATGAATCAAGCTTATCCAATATTATCTTGGTGTTCAGAATGCCCAAGTGATAGGAAAAGTTTGTTGACAACAAAAAGAGGGTAAACTATGCAATGTCTTTTTTTGCAAGTAACACATTCATGCATGTTGACCATATTACAGACTATGAAAAACCATATGTGACATCAAGGACACTTATTACAGAAAAAGTTTGTCATCACCATAGCCCCTTTTAATTGACAAACATGAAGCTACAATATGCGATTATGGTTTGGCTGGAATATCTTCATGTAACCCTATTTGTATGATTTTCCAAATTTTTATAGACTGCTTTTGTTGAGAACAAAAAATTGAAGACTACACTTGCCAAGGACATTGCTGAGAGCCAGCTCCTAGACATATATGAAGGCAAACTACCAATAGTTTTTATAAAAGACGAGTAATTGTTGATGCAACATGGAGAGAAGTTCTTTATTAATGCTTTGTAGCTTAAATAGATAGTATGTACAATGAAAATTAAAAAATGCTTTTTGTTTAATTATAAGCTACTCCAAATATGGATTGTTATCAAACCAACTAATCAAGGGTTAACATTACACATGTATCCAAGTTTTTTTGCTTGGTTTCTGTAGTAAAATAAAAAGAAATCTATCTTTGAAAACATGTATATTTTAATCCTGGCATGAAAGATTAAATTATGTATCATGTTATGCATCATGATGTGCCTACAAGATAGATTTATTTTGAGATGGCAGGCTCAAAATTAATGCATCTTGATCAAGTTTTGATCCTCATAGGTGCTTTACTCGGTTGATCGAGTAAATAGTTCAATTGATGCTTCCGTCCACGCCATTAGGGTAATTGAACCTGAAAACAATGGTCTTTTGCATGATGTGCTAGAGCTCTATGTTTAGTCATTGTTAGGCGTATCATTTGTCCTGAACTTAGTGACAGTGTCGGCTTCAATTTTAGAATTGAACGAGGTTGCAACTATTGAAACTTAATGCGATGTTTTGACATTATCTACATCTTCAAATCAACTTCGATGTCCAATATTGGATTTGTTAAATTCAGCTTTGAAAAAATTGATTAACTGCTTTTTAACATAGTGGAGTTGAAGCAAGGTAAGAAACTAAGAATAACTTTTATAAATGATAAGCAATACACTTCCATTAAATGAAACAAATTCATTGATAACAAAGATTTAATGCCATGATCTAGCTTAGAACAACCTAAATTTCTTTCTTGTGTTCATAAACCATGACTTCAGGGGGCAATAATTATTTGGCATGACTATTTCAATGCATGGTCTTACAAGTTTACAATTGTTGCCAGATCTAGTTCCAAACATAGTAAAATAATCACTTAATTACTTGTGCATGTACTAAGAAAAGCAAAACAAGTGAAGCAACTATAAAGGAGTTAATTTATGCCTCAAAGCCATAGCACAGTAGTGCATCAAGCTCAAGCATGCCCATAATATATTTAGAAATTTCATAGCTCAATGAAATAACATAGGCATGAGAGGCGAGGTCAGTAAGAAATAGTTAAGCAACAGTTTGTTTTCCCTGGATATTAACTCAAGGTCCAGACTCCTCTCCATAAAAAAATCAACTATGACCTCAATTTCATACATTAAAAAATCCTCAAAGGACAATTGCTTCAAGACAAAAAATAAATAAAAATAAAAACAACACAAACATAACTCAGATTGTTCACAAAAGTGTACTTTTAAGTACCACTAAAATGAAAAATCTAAAAAAAATTGCGGTTGTATTGCGACATTAATAAAATATAGTAAATGGGCTATCAATCCGACTTTAGACACTGAACATAGCAACCTGAATTTAGAAGTGTCAATGTTCGTCTTTTTCCTCAGCAAAAAGAGGCCATATCTATTATATTGTTGATTTTTTTATGTTTGGCAGTTACCAAAATTTAGCAAAAAATTAATCCTCAAATCCTCCATATGGAAGTTAACATGACAGTAGTCAAAAAATGATTTGCCATTATGATGAAATATTTTTGTTGCAATACAATATTTATATTACATGGATAAGCAAGTATTATTTCAGACAGTAGAATTCACCATCTATTACTCCTTCTGTATGTGAGAAATATGACTAATGAAAGAGATGGCAAATCTTAGTACCAAAATGGTATCGTAAAATGCGCTACAACACAGCCTTTTCGTTGACTGTTACCTGCATGACAAAATAATTGAACACATTAATGAAGAAGGCGTTACAAATGTTCAGAGAATACTATCCATAATATTGTACAAAATGAGAACATGGGAAGCAAAAAAGCCCCAGGAATGATGATGAAACAAGATTTGCACTCTTCTCCATTGCAGTTGCACGTCGTAATAGCTGCACTATGTTGCAAATTCATTCCATATGTCGCAGATATTTGTGCCCATGTTCGATGGTAGCGGACACTAGTTCACATTGGTAATACGAGTTCTAAACGAGGCCGTCAGATGTGGAATTCCTTGCCATCACCCAGACAGAGAAGAAAGAATGAAATAATCGGTTGGCGAATGGTAAGTGTCAGTTTCCTTTATGTCTATATCTTGATATGTTGTGTGCTATGGATAAATTTACAATGTAGAACCTGTATGTTATGTAGCTATTTGCATTGGACGTAATACTTGCAGACGAAATAAGTCACGTATGCGATGGAAAGCTAAGGTTTTCTAACTTTCACCTGTCAACCAACAAGGACATCCCAAAGCAGTAGACCTCGTATGATTGTGAGGTGTATGTGATGAAGTTCATGGATAGTATATGTTTACAAACACCCTCACCTGCAGTGGTTAGTCAGTAGTACGTCATGGATTGTGAGTATAACCACATTGTTGATGTGGCGGTATAGGGATTGATGTTGTATGATGCAATTGCAGGTCCATTCTGATGCAACGCGGTTGAGACTGTTGCTGAAGATGGTCATGACACCGCTAAATCATTCCAGGGCTGATGTTCAGCAACGGGCTGATACGAAGTTCAAAAATTATAACAGGTGAAGCAAACTTATTGGATGGGATGGAGCAGCAGAGTGATACTTAAAGTAACCAGAGGTCACAGGCAAATTCTGATGTGGAATACACATGTATAGTGCAGAAGTTATTGCCATTTGAGTGTTGTTTTGAAAACTTTTTCATCTACATTGATGTCGTTTTTTGATATGTGACCTCATAATAACTGGGGATTTGTATCAGTAAGCCTTTGGTTATAGAACTATAACTCTCTCTAATTATTTGCATCATGGCCATTGCATGCAAATCATGGAAAACAAATGAGACATCAGGTTGATGCTACTAGGACTAAACACATGTTAGCTTTCATCATAGGTAAAAGGTTATAAGCAATTGCATTGTAATATTAGAAGCTATCCAAACGTTATCATAATTTTACCAGGGGTTGTAAGTTCCATAAGGTTCACATTAAAATTAAGAGAAAATAACATTTACTTTCTTCATTTATAAGTCTTTATGTAATTTCCTAATTTATTTGTAAAATTAAATGAAATGTGTATGTAGTAAAAGTAAAAATTTTTTTATTGAACTATTAATAATGATGGTTTGCAAGTAATTAAATTACCTATTTAATAATTTTGACATGTGTGTTACTAGTAAATATTCTTAGTTTTAAGTTTTTATATAATCAATGTTTTAATTCGTAATATATCATGTTATCAGAAGAAAAACATGAAAATTATAAATTTAAATTTTTTTAAGTAACTAAAAGCAATTATAGGTCGATTAGTAATTAATTAAAAGTATGGATACTAAATTAATTCTTTAAGTAAATGTATTAAATACATGACAAAAAATAATTCCTGGCATGAGTACCTTCTAAATGGTTTAGGATGGAAATAATGCGTAATCAATTAATAATATATGAATCAAAAATGATAATTAACATGTTACATTTTGTAGGCTTACATTGACGTTAAATCAAATTATTGTGTAACATTGAGTATAATATTAATTGATTTTTAGTATTTTATTATTTAATCCTCCTGAACATAGAAATAATATATGAGTTGCATGGATTTCAAATGAGATTATCATGCGCAAATAGACGAGGTATGTGAATTCATAAAATTTGAATTTGTAAGAATTGATGAAACTATGTCAACATTGATGTCATATATATACATCAATTATGAAATATGAACTTGGGATTTTATTTAGAATTAATAAAAAGTTAGCTAGGAATTATATAATATATCTTACATGGAAATAGAAATCTATACTATAGAATCTAGAGTTAAATTCATAAGCAAATATATGCAAAAACAAGGCGTGAACCCAAGAACATGTCATTATTCATGAGTGATAACTATTATACAAAATTGTGGAGGGGCATTGTCGAAAATATGAACAGTTTATTTGGGTTATGTTTGGTTAGAAGGAATGGTGTGCTTACGCCTTTATCGTAGTCATTTATAACTTTTATAGTTTTTTTTTCCGACTTTTATATATCCGGATGCAAATTTTATAATGCTTTGGGAAATTTCGGTTAAAACGCATAAGGCAATAAGAGTGAATTCGATTATGACTTCCATTCTTCTCTTTATGATTCTTTTACCTTCTATTACAGCTTCTGTTCATAATGCACGACGCTTATACGGAATTGAAGAGGGCCTGTGTCGGAAATATGTAGAGTAATTTTGGGTTCATTTGGAAAAAAGGAATAGTTTGCTTTACGAATTTTAGATAGTATTTTACAACTTTTATCGCACTTTTAAGGACTGTTACATTTCTAGTTGCAATTATTATAAGGCTGGGGAAATTTTCGTTAAATCCCATGAGCCATAAACATTGATTTCCATTACAAATGTTATATTATTTTGACGATTATTTTACCTTTAGATATATAACTATTATTAAGAATTTACAATTGTTAAACAAAATTAGAATAGTGCGCTTTACGACTTTTATATAGTGTTTTAACAACTTTTATTGCATTTTTCACGATATTTATATGTTTAGTTGCAAGTCGCACAAGGCTTGGGGAAGTTGCGGTTAAATCCCACGAGGAACAATGACTTCGATTACAACTTCTATTCTCAAATTTATGATTTTTTAACGCTAAATATGACTATTATTCCATATTTAAGGATGTTATACAAAATTGTGGAGGGGCTGCTTTATGACTTTTGCGTAGTAATTTATGAGTTGTATAGATTTTGTTGCGACTTCTATGTCTCCGATTGCAACTCTTATAAGTCTAGGGGAAATTTGAACTTGAAAATTTAGGTTAAATCCCATTAGGCATGAACAGTAACCTTCATTACGGCTTTTATTGGTATTTGTACTAATTTTTTTACCTTGAATTATGACTATTATTAAGAATTTACGTCTCTTGTATGAAAGTGTAATAGTGCACTTTATGACTTTTATACATTGTTATACAACTTTTATCGCATTTTTCATGACCTTTATATGTTCATTTGCAGCTCTCACTAGCCTTGAGGAAGTTTTGGTTAAATCCCATAGGGCATGAACAATGACTTCTATTACGACTTTTATTCTTCTATTTACGATTTTTTACCATTATATATGACTATTATTCAGAATTTACGACTATAATACAAAATTATGAAGGGGCTATTTTACGACTTTTACATAGTAATTTATAAGTTTTATAGATTTTGTTGCGACTTCTATATCACCAATTGCAACTCTTACAAGGCTAGGGGAAATTTTGTTTAATTCCTATAAGGCATGAACAATGACTTCTATTACGACTTTTATTCTCCCGTTGACTTTTTTCAACTATTAAATACAACTATTTTTTAAGAATTAACCACTCTTATAAGAAATTGTAAAACAACCTTTTACGGCTTTTATATAGTGTTTTACTACTTTTATCCTATTTTTCACGACTTGTATATGTTCAGTTCCAATTGGCACAACGCTTCGGGGAGCTGCGGTTAAGTATCAAATGGAATGAACATTGATTGTTATTATGGCTTTTATTCATTCATTGTATGAAATTTTTAACATCAAATACTACTATTATTTCATCTTTACAGCCCTTATACAAAATTGTGGAGGCGTTGCTTTACGACTTTTACATAGTAATTTATAAGTTTTATAGATTTTGTTGCGACTTCTATATCTCTGATTGCAACTCTTATAAGGCTGGGGGAAATTTTGGTTAAATCCTATAAGGCATGAATAGTGATTTTTATTACGACTTTTATTCTTCTATTTACTTTTTTTTAATATTAAATACGACTATTATTCCATCTTCATGGCTCTTATACGAAATGTGGAAGCTATGCTTTACAACTTTTACATAGTAATTTATAAGTTTTATAGATTTCGTTATGACTTTTGTATCTCTGATTGCAACTTATGTAAGCCTTGGAGAAATTTCGGTTAAATTCTATAAGGTATGAATAGTGACTTTGATTGCGAATTTTATTCTTCTGTTTACTTTTTTTTAACCGTCTAATACAACTATTATTCCATCTTTACAGCTCTTATACAAAATTGTCGAGGTGTTGCTTTACGCGATAATAGTAATTTACAAGTTTTATAGATTTTATTGCGAGTTTTATATGTCAGATTGCACCTCTTATAAGGCTGGGGGGAATTTCGGTTAATCCCACAGGGTATGAACAATAACTCCATTACGGCTTTTATTCTTCTTTTTACTATTTTGTAACCTTTAATTACGACTATTATTAAGAATTTACGAGTTGTATACAAAAGTATTAATAGTGTGCTTTACGACTTTTATATGGTGTTGTACAACTATTATCGCATTTTTCATGACATCTATATGTTTAGTTGCAACTGTCACTAAGGTTGGGGAAGTTGTAGTTAAATCCCATAAGGCATGAACAGTGACTTTCATTACCACTTTTATTCTTCTGTTTACTATTTTTATACCATTATATACGACTATTATTCGAAATTTATGACTCTTATACAAAATTGTGGAGGGGCTGCTTTACGACTTTTACATAGTAAATTATAAGTTTTAAATATTTTGTTGCAACTGCTATATCTCCGAATGCAACTCTTATAAGGCTAGGGAAATTTCGGTCAAATCCACTAAATACTACTGTTATTAAGAATTCATGGCTCTTAACCAATATTGTGGAGGAGTGCTTTACAACTTTTACTTAGTGTTGTACCATTAAATTCAGAATTTTTCACGACTTTTATATGTTTAGTTGCAACTTTTATAAGGCTTGGGAAAGTCACGGTTATATCCCGTAAGGCAGTAACAGTGACTTTAATTACAACTTTTATCCTTCAATTTATGATTTTTTTTTACATTTAGGTACAACATTTCTTCAGAATTTACGACTCTTACATGAAATTGTGGAGGGGCTGCTTTATGACTTGCATGTAGTCATTTATAAGTTTTATAGATTAGTTTGCGACTTCTACATCTCCAGTTGCAACTCTTACAAGGCTTAGGGAGCTTTCAGTTAAATCCCATAAGGCATAAACTTTGACTTCAAATTATGACTTTTATTCTTCTGTTTATGACTTTTTTACCGTTAAATACAACTATTATTCAGAATTTATTGCATACAATATTGTGGAGAGGCGAGTTTACAACTTTTACATAGTGTTTTACCAAATTTTATCGCAACTTTAACGACTTTTATATGTTCAGCTACAACTCTTATAAGGCTTGGGGAAGTTGCGGTTAAATCCCATAAGGCATGACCAAAGCCTTCTATTATGACTTTTATTCTCTATTTTACGATTTTATTACCTATGGATACAACATGTATATGGAATTTACAACTCTTATACAAAATTGCGGAGGGGCTGCTTTATGACTTCTATAAAGTTGTTTATAACTTTTACAGCTATTTTGACGACATCTATATCTCCGATTGCAACTCTTATAAGGCTTGGGGAACTTTTGGTTAAATCCTATAAGGCATGAACAGTAAGTTCCTTTACGACTTTTTTTTTCTTATGTTTATGATTTTTTAACCTTTAGATACGACTTTTAGTCAGAATTTATGACTTTAGACGAAATTGTGGAGGGGTTGTTTATGACTTCTACATAGTCATTTATAACTTTTATAGTTTTTTTTTGTGACTTCTATATCTCCTGTTGGAACTCTTATAAGGATTGGGAAACTTTTGGTTAAATCCCATAAGGCAAGAACAGTGACTGTTGACCCAGGTATGGCAACCCAAGAGGGGGGTGAATTGGGTTTTGATTTATAAAAACAGATTTAGAAAACTTTTCTTGAAAGATCAAAATTATTTAACTCTTTCTTTGAGAATAAAGGTGAAGAAGATGAAAATAGAATGCAATCAAGAGAATAGCAATAATAAACAATCACAAGTGCAAGTAAATGTAAAAAGGATATGGATAGAGAGAGTGCAAACTCAATTTACGTGGTTCGGCAAACCTTGCCTACGTCCACGGGCTCCTAGCTCCACAAGCTAAGCTTTCCACTAAGTTGTAGAAATCTTTACAACTTGCTTGGTGAACAACCTCACCAAGACTTTTTCCTTCAACCCTTGATAACACCACACCAAGAGTTCCTCTTGATGAACAACCTCACCAAGGCAACTTTCTTCAACTCTTGATAACACCACACCAAGAGTTCTTCTTGATGAACAACCTCACCAAGGCAACTTCATTCAACTCTTGATAACACCACGTCAAGAGTTCTTCTTGATGAACAAACTCACCAAGAAAAGAGTTCTCTCAAGGATAACTTTTATCCTTTACAAGAAGATCTCACTCTTATCACAATACAAGAACAAAGTAAATTTTTACAACAAAAGTACAACTCTCTTCAAAGAGTAGATAAAGAATATAAAAGCTCTCTAGACTTGATATTTCTCTTGTTTTTTACTTGATAAAATACATATTGAATGCATGGGAGAAGGGCTCCTTTTATAGGCAAATGGGAAGAACTTAATCAAGTGAAGACACTAACTCCAAATTTTCTGCCCACCATAAAAACCGTAATTCTGTCTGCCATTTTTTTTCAATGTTCCGTTTGAAATTTGAAAATCTATAAAACATAAAAGATCTGAAAATTGAATAAGCTTTCCAACTCATCAAGAACCAAGTCATTTGGATATCTGTAGCTTAAGATATGGCCAAAACACCATTCGGTGCTCATGTGACTTGATTTTTCTTTCTTGTGTCAGTCTATCGACTTGCATGTGTATTATGTCAGCCTTCCATTTGAAATTTGAATTTATTCAAAGAATATTAAATGTGCTCCATTGAATCATCTTTCCAATGCCACAAGAATCAAGTCATTTGAATATTTCTATCTCAAGATATGGATAAAACATCATTCAGTGCTCATATGAGTTGATTTTTCTTCTCTGTGTCAGTCTACCGAATTGCATGTCAATTATGTCAGCCTTTCATTTGAAATTTGAATTTTTTCAAAACATACGAAATGTTTCTCATTAAGTCCTATTTCCAATTCCATAAGAATCAAGTCATTTTGATATTTCTAGCTCAAGATATATCCAGAAGAGTATTTGGTGCTCATGTTAGCTAATTCCATTTGTCTTTCAACTTGCATGATGACTTGGACAACCTTTCACTTGAAATTTGAATTTCTTTAAAACATATAAAATGTTAAAAATTATGTAAACTTTCCAAAGGCTTAAGAATCATGTCATTTGGACTTTTATAGAGATATATATGACCAATTGATTAAACATTGCTCATGTGTCACATTCCTTGAGTCAATCCTTGTTCTTAAACTTTGGTGCCTTTAACATGTAGTCTTCTCCTTAGCTTCAACACTTCATTTTAATAAGCCTTTTCTTGATTTTACAATTGTTTCAATGATCTTGCTCTTGCACATAAATAAACATGTTAGTAAATCTCAATGAATCAATGTGTATTGTTATCATCAAAATTATCATGTAGCCTTAGAGCTAACAGTGACTTCTGTTACAACTTTTATTCTTATTTTTACGATTTTGTTACCTTTAATTACAATTATTATTCAGAATTTACGATGCTTATACGTACATGTAATAGTTCTCTTTACGACCTTTATAGAGTGTTTTACAAATATTATCACACTGGTCACGACTTTTATATGTTCAGTTCCAACTCTTATAAGATTGGAAAAATTTCGGTTAAATTTGGTAAGAAATGAACAGTAACATAGACCTTTATTCTTCTGTTTACAATTTTTTACCTTCAATTATGACTATTATTAAGAATTTATGACTCTTATACTAAATTCTAATAGTGCGCTTTATGACTTTTACATAGGTTTTTACCACTGTTATCACATTTCACGTGACTTTTATATGTTGAGTTACAACTCCTATAAGGCTTGCGGAAGTTTCAGTTAAATCCTCTAAGGTATAAGTAGTGGCTTCCATTACAACTTTTATTCTTCTTCATGTGATTTTCTTTCTTGTAGATACGACTTTTATGTAGAATGTACAACTCTTGTACAAGATTAAGGAGGGGCTACTTACGGCTTCTATATAGTCATTTATAACTTTTATAGATTCTTTTGCGACTTCTATATCTCTAGTTGCAATTATAAGGCTGATGTACTATAGTTGAAATTTTGGGGGGGAATAGCTATGGTACATCTGATGTATCATACATCAATTTGTATAAAAATTGTAAATAGATATATAAAAGCTATAAATAAGTAATATAAAAGTTATAATACAATTTTATATTACTTATTTACAACTTTTATACAATTATAATTTACAATTTTTATATAGTTATTTATAACTTTTATTCATCAGTTTATGATTTTTATAAAAAAAATTTGCTGGACCGGTACAGCTGATGAACTGTAGCCGAAATTTTGGGGAAATCCCATAAGGCATAAACAGTGACATACATTACGACTTTTATTCTTGTGTTTACCTTTTTTTTTTTACCTTCAATTACGACTATTATTGCAAATTTACAACTCTTGTGCAAAATTGTACAAGGGCGCTTATAGAGTGTTTTACAACTTTTGTCTCATTTTTTACGAGTTTTATATGTTCAGTTGCAACTCTTATAAGAGTTGGAGAAATTTTGGTTAAATCCCATAAGGCATGAACAATGACATCTATTACCACTTTTAGTCTTCTTTTTTACTATTGTTTTACCCTGAATTACGACTATGATTAAGAATTTGCAACTCTTATACGAAATTGTAATACTGCGTTTTGCGACTTGTACAAAGTGATTTACAACTATTATTGCATTTTTCACAAGTTTTACATATTAAGTTGCAACTCTTATAAGAGTTGGGGAAATTTCGGTTAAATCCCATAAGACATGAACAATGACTTCCATTACGACTTTTATTCTTCTATTTATGAATTTTTAACCTTTAGATCCAACTTTTACTTAGAATTTATGACTCTAAGACGAAATTGTGGAGGGGTTGCTTAGGACTTTTACATAGTCATTTATAACTTTTATAGCTTTTCTTGCGACTTCTATATGTCCGGTTGCAACTATTGTATGGCTTTGGCAAGTTTTTGTTAAATCCCATAAGTCATGAACAATGTCTTACCTTACGATTTTTATTCTTTTGTTTATGATTTTTTTAACCTTTAGTTATGACTTTTATTCATAATTTATGAATCTTAAATTAAATTTTGGAAGGCCATTATCAGAAATATAAACACTAATAACTATAGTTATGCTTGGTGAAAAGGAATATTGAAGTTAACCGACTTTTATATAGAGATTTACAACTTCTATAGATGTTTTAACGAGTTCATATATGCCTGGTTACAACTTTATAAGGCTTTGCAAAATTTTACTTTGATGCCATGTCATGATGAGTAAATTTGATCACTAATTTTATTTACTCTTTTATAATTTTTTTTTAATTCAAACACGATATTTATTCATAGTTTACAACTTTTGTATGATACAGTTTAGGGGTATTCCTGGAAATATGATTCTTTGGCTAAGATTTGGTGAAAAGTAATTATGCGTTTCACGACTTCTATATAGGTATTTACAACTATTTTAGCCTTTTTTCTGTCTTTTATATATCAGCTTACGACATTTATAAGATTTTAGGAAATTTTTGTTAAATTCCATAAGACATGAACGGTATTTATAACTTATATAGCCTTCTTTATGTCTTTTCAATGTCCGCTTGCGACATTTATAAGATTTCAGAAAATATTCGTTAAATACCATGACACATGAACAATAATTACAAATCTTTTAGTCTTGTTTCCGTCTTTTATATGTCCACTTATGATATTTATAAGCCTTTGCAAAATATTCGTTAAATCCTGTGAGGCAGTAATAGTAATTACAACTTTTATAGCCTTATTTCCGTCTTTTATATGTCTGCTTATGACATTTATAAGACTTCAGAAAAATATTTGTTAAATTCCGGGATATAGGAACAGTATTAACAATTATTAAAAGCCTTTTCCTGTCTCTTGTCTTTTATATGTCCAGGTACAGCCAATTTACAAGGCTTTGGGAAATATTGGTTGAATTCCAAGTTGCATAAACAGTATTTACAATTTTTATAGCCTTATTTATGACTTTTATATATTAGATTATGACTTTTATAAGTTTTTCAAAAACATAAGTTAAATCCAGTGACACATGAACAATATATACAACTTTTATACCGTTGTTTTATATTTTTATATGTCCGGTTTCCACTTTTGTAAGCCATTAAAAAATATTGGTCACAATTCCATAACGCATGAACAATAGATTCCATTAGTACTTTTATTTTTCGGTCTACGACTTTTATAGTTCTGGTTACGACTTTTAAATAGATTTTTAATTATTTAATTTTTCCAACTTTTCTCTTTCTACAATACAACCAAGATTCAAATCATTTTTAGCTCCCATTGGAATCTAACTATGGCTATACTCACCAAAAAACAATCTTTTGACTTTTTATATCCATAAAAAATTTTCACACGTTTAAAACATAATTAATGAATTTATAATTTCTTTTGTACCACACAATTGTACTATAAAATTATAATGTATGAATTTTTTATGTTTACTAATAAACATTGCTATCAAAATACAATAAATCTTTTTAATTAACTAATTCTTTTTGTCAAAAACGTATATGAAAAATTGCATTTTTATTTTATAACTGTAATATATTTTTAACCATAAAAAATTTTCATATGTTTAAAACACAATTAATTAATTTATGATTTCTTTTGTACTACACAATTGTACTATAAAATTATAATGTATGAATTTTTTATGTTTACTAATAAACATCATTATCAAAATGAAATAAATCTTTTTAATTAACTAATTCTTTTTGTCAAATACGCATATGAAAATTTGCATTTTTATTTTATAACTATAATATATTTTTAATTGATATAATTTTAATGTTATACTGCACTTGGGGATCCATGATGGTTGTTTTGATGGGCGGAAATGAATTGTGGCTGAAGGTGGGACGCAACCTGGAGCGTGGGACACAACCTAGAGCCGAAACTTGAAGTAGCCCGTAACCATTTTTGTCTTCATGCAGCCTCTTAAGCTACTACAGTACCAGCTGTACGGGTCCACCTGCTAGACTGTAGCAGTTGCCCCAAGCTTGACTTAAATTAAAACGTTAAAAGTTAAACGATGGATGCGTTTTTACATCTCCACGTGCATGCAGTTCAAAGATTAGTAGTATTAGCGAAAATAATTAAATTGTTATTTAGGTACAAAAGGTTATCCAGAAACCTAAACAGCTAATACTTAATATACATAATATCAAAACAAGGCTTTGTGCACCGCAATCATACCTTGTCAACCATCTTTAATTAATTATCTCTTAGTTAATTATTAATTAATCAATTGTTATTATATAAATACCATGTTTTCCATAATATATACATTGCATTATAACAATTTTGACTCTATATTATTAGGTAATTAGGTTTGATTGTATAATAATGTTTATGGTCACAAGATATATAAAAAAGTTTTAATTTTGTTCACATATATACATATAGTTACATTAACAAAGAAGAAATATTGTTGTCCTTTTTTATGAATCTTTGACATTGGAGGTTTTTCTTAGAACCATATATGAATGTACGTAAAAATATATATTTGACATATAAAAAAACTAGATTTTTTTTTACTTTTGGAGTTTAGAAATCAGTCTCACATATTGAAGAACCAATTTGAATGTGAAATAATTTAGTTATAAAAATATAGCTATATTATTTCATCTTTGTGATTTTCTTTCTTTTGATTTTGGTTTTGACTGATTGATTTTTCCTACACAACTTGAAACAACTACTGAGGTTGGATTATTAGGGTTTGCTCTACTGGCGATCGCTTTGATCTTATTGAGTTGATCTTTCTAATGTTTTTAAGATCAAATGTGCACCAAAGGACATTGGAACTTTGGAAGCCTGTTGAAGATGAGAAGCTTTAGAGAGTTGTTAGAACCTTATGGATATTATATAACAAAGAGCTAATATAAATATAAATATATATTGAATGCATCATCAAAAGATTAATGGTAAATATTTATACGTAGATCTACCTAAAAAATTATAAAGGACTAAACAAACAAGACTAAACAATTTTTTTTTATCTTATAAAAGACCTAAACAAACAAGACTAAACAAACACATAACTAAATTCAACAAACAAAAGTTAAAAACAGCCACACATAGCAACACTCCTAAGATAATTCAAACGAAAGAAAAACACCCTAAACAAAAATAAAAATTACAAATTGAAATAAAGAGAAAGGAAGTATAGAAGACTTCCTTGAATTTGTGTTTGAAAGTGGACTCTTGATTATGAAATTTTTGAGAACTTGTATCCACTTCCAAAGCTTATGCAAAATGAAGCTAATTCAGTCTAGTGCAACAGCAATAGGAGTTGAGATTAAAATCTTCTTCAAAGTTTTGTACACATATGCAGCTTCAATAGAGACCAAATGAGTCTCCTCACATGATTTTGCTTTAAGAGTAGGTAGTTGAGCTCATGTTCAAGGTGTTCTTGAAGTAATGGTCGCATCCTTGAAGTGTTGCTATCAAGATCTTCAAATTTCATATTATTTTTGTAACCTAATGGAAGAAAAATTGTGGCTGGTGTTGCTTTACTAAGACAAAGTTTCTTAAAAATAGAACATGACATCAAAATAATGTTAGCACCAAATTTATAAAATTCTTTTCCAATATGACTAGAAAAACTTCCTGAACTTTTTTAATTTCTGAGGCGCTTTCTTTCGCAAAGTAGTACTACATCCATCTCTTAGTATCCTCACTTCATCTTCTCCCAATTTTCTTTTATTGGACAAAGTTTCTTTAATAAATATCTCAAATCTTGATATTTGTTCCAACAAATCCGCAAAAAGAATGTTAATATGTAATTTCTTAAAACATCAAGAAATTTAGAAAATTGCTTATCTGAATCGCTCCTTTTGAGAAGTTGGGGAAAAGGGATTAGTGGCACATATGGAGGTGGTGATATTGCTGGATATGGCTGCTCAATATTCTTCTCAAATTGGCATGTATGGTGGTTGTTCTTAGCTTCCTTGCAATTGCCATGGGGTTGGTGAAGTTGATCCTTACTTGTCAATGTGGTCACCTTTACCTTCTCCTCAAAATTCGTTTTGATGTTTCTTGTCAATGCTTCTTGAGGCTCTTCTAAAATCAAACTCTTTATTTGGTCATTATGCTTTCATGATTTCTCATGGATTCTTAATGGTTTTGTTGCATGATCTTTGACTCCACCATGAATTGAGAAGTGCTTTCTAAAATTTAGAAACATTGGCGTTGAGTTGAGCAAGAGCTTCCTCCAACCTACTTTTCTCTTCTTGAGGCTGAACATATAAAGAATTCAAAAAGTTCTAATCATTGTGCCATGAGTTGTTGTGATAATTTGTCCAAGATGAGTTACATGTGTTTGGGTATGTCTTTAGGTAAGGATAGTATTGCTGACCTAGAAAGTTTGGCATATAATGGGTTTGGTAGTTATTTGGGAATGCAAAGGGGTTCCCAACTTGGCAATCAACACTACAATGTTTCCCAATTGTTTCCTACCACAAAACTCACAAACTACTTTCACATTCAAATTTCCCAATTGTTTTGATAAGGTTGCTACTTGAGCTCTTAATGCTGGAAGTTCTTCTTGATATATTAATTCATCTACAGCTGCAAAGTTAATGCCCATGGCTGGTAGTTATAGCTTCCTAAAGTTGATAATTAAGTACCTAACATCAACATGCAAACACCCAAAAACAAAAACTGAAACTTAACTAAACAGAAAACAAATTCAAATTAAAATAGAATTATTTAGCTTGATATTAGTAAAAACAAACAATCCCCAGCAACGACGCCAAAACTTGTTATGCAAAATCTACAAGTGCACAGAATCATAACAAGTAATAAAGTGATAAGTAGAGTATCGTTCCTACGAGGACTACATTACTAACTACCAGACCGTATCTATCTCTAATTTTATTTGAACAATTAACTTTAAATGGCAATTCAATTCAATTAAATAAACTAAAAAAACTGAACTAAAATTAAGCAAATTAATAATAAAATAACACTAAATTAAAGTTGTAAAAATTCAATAAACAAAGATCTAAGGTATTAGATTTTACCTAAGTTATCCTCTCTAATTTGTCAGTTCCATAAAATCAATGTTTATTTACCTATTGCCAACCAATTTCACTAATGTATTTTTTATTCTTTCTCAAGCAACAACAATGTATAGTGATAAGGAGAATCACATCTATAAATATCCATTAAGCACAAGAAATTATACACTGTTGCACAAATCACAATTATATCTCTATCTCATGTCAATTTTAGATAAATTAATCAAAGACTAATATAAATCAACTTCTCAGTCTAATTTATACCTTAAATCATCTAAAAGTTGCGCAGGCTTCCACAAGCATTAAGCATATAATTAATTCACTCAACAAAGATTAAATAAACATCAATAAATTGAAGTAAAAATAATTAGAGTATCAAACATGGCTACTTCCTAACCCTAGAAAAGAAAACTAGTTCATAATGAAGTAAACAAACAAATCTTAGTTGTAGACATAAAACAAGGAGAAAAGAAAGAAAAACTAGAAGTTGATGAAGAAATCTTGCTCCCAACAGTCCTTCTAGGCCTCTTTAGCCGCTTGGAACTCCCAGAGATGTTTTATGAAGTCTTATTTATGGGAGGAGGGTTTTGGGACTCCAACATAGAAGAAAATTGTGATTTCAAATCGTCATTGTGCAGCAGTTCAAAAGCATTTGCGCAAGGGCGCAATCTTTCTATCTTATGTGCTTTGTTTCAGCTCTTCGAAATTTCTGCTCTATGCTACCTTCACTCTTTTGACCATAACTTTCAGTACACAACTTGGATTTACAAATTGTAAAATTCTAAAAAACTAGACATCCGCAGCTTTCCAATTGTATATGGCACATTATCTAGTTCTTTGTAAACCAATACAGTTAATTTTGAGAAGTTGGTTGTTTGGCAGAGGTCAAATTTAAACATTTTTGCTTTGAATTTACTTCAATTGCTTTCATTTACTTTCTATAACCAAATAAACTGAAAAACAAAACAAAATAAACATAAAAAGAACAAATTTAACTTGAAACCAAACTAATTAACTAAGAAAAGAGGTATTAAAAATTGTATAATTCTTGAGTTATGAACCATTAAGATATAAATTTCCTTGGGTTGAGTTGTTGAAATAATACTTGTAGCGATGATGATGATAATGAAAATCAATGGATTTCACATAAATTATTTTGAATCATCTCAATTATATTGTGAAAGTTTGATTAATCATTTATTTAATTCTTTTTTAACTTTCTAAAAAAGTTTGTGTACTATAGATTTCTTAACCAGCTTAAGGATATCTTTTATTAATGATAAAAAGATATTAAAATTTTGAATAATTCAATATATTCTTTTTAATTAGCACTCATTAATTAGTTTAAGGAAAAAGTAATTGGTTTTTTTAAATTTAGCTTTGATGTTTGTTTGTTTAGTCTTATTTGTTCCTTGAGTTTTAACCTCTTTTACTTCACGCTCATCATCTTCAACTGCTTCATCAACTTGTTGGACATGTTGATCTTGAACTTCATTTAAAGTTTCAAATTCTACTAACTCCATTGTTTGAGTTTGATTGCTTTTTCTTTCGCATCGAATCTTCATTAAAAACAATATCTTAGTTAATAAAAACCTTGTGGGTAGTAGGGTCCCACAATCTGGACCCTTTTGTTCTATTTGCGTAGCCAAGAAAAACAAAATTTCTTGTTCTTAGATCCAACAAAGTCCTATGCTCTTTAGGAAGCCAAACATAAGCATCACAACCAAATACACAAAGGCGTGAATAGTTGACAGGTTTCTCCGGCCATATCTTTTTAGGAATCTTGTAATCTAATGCAGATTGGAAGATTGATTTACCAAGTAACATAAGGTGCATACTAACTCTACCTAAAAACATTATTCCAGCCCAGCATAACTCAAGATGCTTCTAGCAAGATCCATAAGTGTATAGTTCATCCTTTCGACCACTCTATTCTATTGTGGAATTCTAGGAACCATCAGATGTCTCACTGTGCCATACTTACTACAAAACTCCTTAAACTCTGATGAGATATACTCTTGTCCATATCATTTCTTCGACATTGAATCTTCTTCCCCTATAGATTTTCTACCAAAGCTTCAAACTTGATAAAATAATCAAAAGTTACATTCTTCCTTTTGAGCATATTCACCTAAACTTTTGTAGAAAAGTCATCAATGAATAAGATAAAATACTTTGCACTCTAACTGATGAGACAGGAACCTCCCAAATATCAAAATGTATCAAGTTTAAAATATCCTTACTTCTAGTAGTGGTTGAAAGGAAATTTATTCTATAATGCTTTTTACATATTAAGTCTTCATAAAAATCTAAATTAATAGATTTTAATCCAGGCATTAAGTTTCTATCGAGGAGTAACTTCAATTCTTGCTTGCTCATGTGCCCTAAACATATCTCAAATTAATGTCGAATCTATCACAGCGTTAGGAATTACAGCGTCTTTGACTACGGTTTCTCCTGTTAAATGATACAAACCACCTATTAGTTCTTCCTTTATAGCTACTAGAGCTCCTTTGAATATCTTCATTTTACTATTTTCTCTAGAAAATTTGAGCCTGTCTTGATCTAATCTTCTTGATGAAAAAAGACTCTTTTGAAGATCCGGTACATGTCACATCAGAAATAGTATGTGTAAGATCATCAAACTTTTTATTCGAACATTTCCAACTTCCACTATTTTACATGCATTGTTATGGCCATGTAAACAGTCCCTCCACTCGATCGATAAGTATGAAACCAATCTCGATTTGGTATCATATGGAATGAAGTAGTTGAATCTAAAACCTATTGATAGTCCCTACCTTTCTGAACAACCGACAATATCTCTCACTCTTCATATGAATCTTTATCTTCGACAATGCTTACTTTGGAATTCTTTGATTTTGAATCATGTAGATTAGGCTTGGAATCTTCTTCTTTTTAAATTTACAATCTTTTCTCACATGGCCTGATTTTCCGCAATTCCAACATTTTCCCCTTTTCTTGTGCCTCGACTAGGATATGGATTTATTGCCACCAATCTTTTTTGTGGGTTTGTCTTATGCCATCATTGCATTATCTAAAGAACTGCCATTTGATTTCTTACTTGCCTCTTTGGTCAACAATAAAGATTTCACAAATTCAGAAGTGAGAGTTGTAACTTTATTAATGTCCATCACTAAGGTGTCGCACAAATTAGGTAAAAAGTAGTAAAGTAGCTTTTTCCATTTCGTCGATGTTTGTTTTGATGGCTACTAATCTACTAATCAAGCTACTAAACTCGTTCAACTGTTGTTACAAAGATGACTACTTCTTCATTGTTGTTACAAAGATGACCCTTCCTCCATTTTAAGGTTGTAAGGCTTCCTCCATATAGAGATCATATTAGATGTGGATTTCCCTTTATAGATGAACTATAGTTTATTCCACAAACCTTTAGCTATAGTTTCTCTAGATACGTTGAATAAAACAATCTCATTTACTGTAAGATGAAGATCTACAACAGACAATTCATCTTTCTTCGCAAAAACTGTAAATGTCATCTTTTTTGGTTTTGCCTCCTTTCCATTTATATCTATTGCATATCTATCTTTTACGAGAGTCACTTGCATTTTCAATTTCCATACTATGTGATTAGAACCATTGCACTTCGACATCTCAAATTTGGTGGAACCGAATGACATATTTAAGTTGAACACGAAACACTGATCTTATATTTGGACAACAACCTTGGCTTTTGCAAATTCACCATAGAAATAAATAGTACCCACTAATTATGCTCTTCGGAATGATTGGGAGGTCACAAATGGTCCCGCTTAAAATCCAACATTCTTAGACGATCTGGTATTTTTGACCAAGCTTACCTAGATTGAAACTGTTCACACCACAAATCAAAATTTGCAACATAAGTTAAGAACCAAGCTCTGATATCAATTGTTGTAGAATATAATGTCATACACAATCAAAAGGCTCAAATTATCATCCAGGGAAAGACTAAAGTAGAGAAAAATAGAGATGCAAGAGAAACATACAAGATTTATGTGGTTCAGCAGTATGCCTACATCCATGGAGCCAACAAAGAAATATTCTCTTCACTAGAAAAAGAAACACTTGCAAGATTTGGAGAATCTTTATAATCTCTCAACTAGAAGCTCCCATACACCCTTCAATCGCTAGTAGAAAAATAGGATACAGCAACATGGCTTTCGCAACGTGCATTGGTTGCACATTGCAAAAGCCCATTTTTGACAACGTGCGCTCCATGCAGGTTGCGAAAAATGATTTTCAGCAACATGCAACATATGTACGTTGCTGAAAGACTCTATCGCAACGTGCATTTTCTACACGTTGCGAAAAGTATTGAATTTCTTTCAGCAACGTGCATATGTTGCACGTTGCAAAAAGTTTTGCTCTTATGAATTTATTTTTTAATTAAATATTGAAATCAAGAAAATGTAATTTTTATATTAGTAACTTAAAAAAGTCTTCTTAAATTATTAAAAGATAATTAAAATTACTTTGAATTTTAAATGTAATGGAAAATTATTTTAAATGTTATGGAAAATTACACTAATTGAGTAATTTCATATTTTGAAATTAAATAAAATTAAAAATATAAGAATATTAATTAAATAATATAATTTTATGTTTAACCATAAATTTAAACATTTTTAACAATATTTAAATAAAAAAACAATATTATTTTCTATATAAAATAATGAATTTTTAAATATATTTTTTTTAATGTAGAAATTGTATAAAATAAATTAAATTATTTTACAATGAAATCACATCATATATATTCTTTTTGTACAATTAAGAAAGTAAAAATATCAAATTAAATTTTATTTTGAAGTCATATAACTAGTACAAGGAAGAAATGGACATACTTATTTTATAATTTCAAAGTGTGAAAATCACATTATTTAAATTTTTTTGATAAAAATTAAGGAACATTGTTTAAATGTTTTGATAAAAATTAAGGAATTAAAAATCTCAAATTAAATTTTATTTTGAAATTATATAACATATGCGTTGAAGTAAAAATTATTATAATTTATTCTAAAAATTAGTATACAAAATTAAATTAAAAAAACACTCAAGCGACATCGTTTAGGATGAAATGAGCGACGAGCTATTAAAACGCAATAACCCTTCCCATTTACATAATGCGAAATTTTCCTCATTGGAGCCCTAATAGAAGCTCATCTACACCATACTCTACCGCAGATCGTCTCTGAGTCTCCAACGTCCTCTCACCTTATTGTAGCTCGCCTATTCTTTTGCTTGCCTCTACCATCTGCGACTGCCACTGTGAGTCTTTATCAATTTGCATTTTTTAAGGCTGCTAGGCGTGTTATTTAAATAGGTTGTGAACAAAATGGACAGGGGAGCTTTCTGTGATTTGTTTCATTTTGTGTATGGTATTGATGAATTAGGATCTATGAAATTTGAAGCTCAGTTTCTTTGATTCGAATATGCTCGGATTTATTTGAGAAAAAGATCAATTGTATTAGAGTTGATCCCATCGTGGTATCACCACTCGACTTCTCCCTCTTCAAATCTTTATCAACCCCACTTGACCCACCATCGCTGTTCAACTCCTCGCCTTCGCCTCCTTTTTCTTTATGCTCTCATCCCTCTTCCGTCTTTCGTCTTCCTTTCGATCAAAATTCCAATCTTTTGTAGCTTTCTCAACTCTACAATATCACATTAAAAATCAATGTGGTCACGGTGGGTATGGTCGTGCTAGTTGTGGTGCTTGTTTGGGAGGAAGAGAGAGTGTTGGATTTAGTTGTGGTGGTGGTGGTTTTTGTGGTGCTACCGGTTCTCTAGCGGAGGAGTTTGGCTTCAAGTTCACGTTTTTCTTGGATGCAGAGGGAAAGAGGAGTGGAGGTTCCTACCATGGTTTCACTTCTTTGCAGTGGCTACAAAGTCTAAGGGTTTGAGGTTCTTTTTTCTTTTGCATTTTTATTCAATCAATTTGGGGTTTGCAACTACTTGTTCGCTCGGTTTGTCGCAAATTCTTTAAGAAGATTTTTGCAAAATTAATGCTTAAACTTTTGGTCTTTTCAAATATGATGTTTACTGTAATTATATAATATTGATGAAACTTTTTGCAGTGGATATTGATGGCTCTCCTATTTCAGTTTCAGCAAGATGTTTTATGAGTCAGTTGTAGTTCCTGCTTTGATTGCCAAGGATCAAGCGGACTCCAACAAAACTTAATTAGATTTTTCAACCTCTGCTTCATGCGTGGCGTTATTCATTTTAGTCATTTTCTAGGTAAGGTTGGAATATCCATTCTTACTGCCTTTAGATTAGCACAAGGTACACATGCATCATGGGTTGAAAAAGCAATTGACCCAAGTAGCCATCTCACTAGAGGTGGCAGCCTCGGCCTATTTCATTCATTGCCCCTTTCGATTTGATTTGCTATTGATGTTTCTATGCTAGACTAATGAGCTGGGCTAATAAATAAATAATTATGAAGAAGTAGATCTTGCTTTTTATTTATTTTTTTCAACCCTTATTTGTTTGTTTTACAGTCAAGGTGCCAAGGCATCTTACCTGTACCGCATGACAGACTCTAGGTGCTAGGAAATTTTTATTACATTAATACAATTTTAATATACTTTTAGATAGTGGAATTAGGTGCTAGGATTAATCTTTTTTTTTATTGCAACTTCTCAATTAAGTGGTACTTGCATGTATTTTGCCTTCAGTTGTACTAGTTTTCCATATTTTATTCATTAGGTGTAATTGTGATGGAAAATTATTAATTTTTGACCTTGACCTTGTGATCTGGACTTAGTTCAAAGACAACAGCCTAGCAAATTATACATTTTCATGTAGCAAAGACAACAGCCTTTGTTGACTAAAAATGCAAAGAACTGCACTTGCAAAGAAGCAATGTAAAGAACTCCACTTGCACAAAAGGTAATAAGACATGAGCGTACCCTTCGAGTAAGGAATTTTTATAAGTTGCATTCTATTTATAATGAATATTTAAAAGAAATTTGTGATACTTGTTTATTACATTCAACTAATTTTCTTCTAACTTGTTCATTTTTTTTTCTATAGGACTTCTTGGTGTTTATCAAATTGCTTCAAGAGGATGAAAGATTTAAAGAGTTGCAGAAGACATATTTTCATTTTTAATGGTTGTTTCACTCGTGGTGCTTCCAAAACATAATCATGTAATACATTTTATTTCTTTATTCTAAGCTATTTAGGCTACTATATTTAGAATAACTGAAACTTTTAGTGTTGTAATGATATTTATTTTAATTTAAATGAGCACTTTTTATAATATTTAATTGTGTAATTTAGTGTAATCATTTTATTAAGATGTATATAATTATAAGTATTATAAATTACCCAAAAATACAGTGTGCATATATACAAATATAAAATACTTACGACAACGTGCATTGCACGTTGCCTTTTCACATATAGCAACGTGCATTGGGCGTTGCTAAAAATTAAAAAATGCATGACTTTTAGCAACGTGCAATGCACGTTGTGAAATCATTTACTGCAACAGGCAAAAAGACCTTTCGCAACATGCATGGCACGTTGCCGTAGGTTAGGAACTTTTAGCAACACGTAGAACAACAACATGCGTCTGCACGTTGCAAAAGGGGTTTTTGCAATGTGCAATGCACGTTGCCGTAGGCCCTTTTTCTACTAGTGAATAGAGCTTTGTATGTCATGTTATGTTATGATAAAGTACTACTAGACGTCACCTATTTATACTGCTGTGGTCCCCAAATAAGTAGGATAACTAATCTTAAAAGTATTAGATAACATAGCCTCAAATAGGATAACTTTCCTAAATAAGTAGGAAATAAGGTGTATAATTCTAAATGAAGATACATTCTAACTCTAGAGAAATAAGGATTCACAATTAACCACCTAAATAGGAGTCCATTAATCAATTTAATCCTAATAGGAAAAAGGATTTCCTATTTCAACACACAAAGTCCACTTTAAAAAAATGTTATAAATTACAGTAAAATCTCGATAAATGAATATTGTTTGGACCAATAAAAATTATTATTTTATAAAGGTTATATAATTATCGATAAAAAAATAATTTATTTATTTATCGATAAATGAATAATTATTCATTTATAAAGATTTTTATGTTTTAATTACTAGTAAATATATATATATATATATATTTTTTATCAAATTCATGAATGTGTTATTAATAGAAAAACAATGGATACAAACTATTGCAAATTGTTTTTGACATTGCAAAATCCGGTTAGATGTAACTATGATCGTAGAACAAGAAGTTGATAAAGATGATGACATCCATAAATTACATGAAGCCATTTCTATTCTATGCTATAGAAATTCAATGAATGTTGAGCAAATTTAAAATAATCCTAATGAGAATGATCCAGTGATGGAATTGCTTACTAACAAATAGGTTATTGAATGGCAATGGATATGTCTGCTAACAATGATCATGATCTAGATGATAGTTCTATTTACCAAATGTTTCTCTGAAAGAGGTCATTCAAGACATAACAACCTTACACAACTTCTTGCTACAACATGGAAAAAAAATTTCAAATGTGGTGCATGCTTTGCAAAAAGTTAAGGATGAAGTTAAGTTTAATTTAGATAGGAAGAAAAAACAAAAACCTTAATATATATGCATATTTTGAAAAAGAGCAAAAGTAAGAAATTAGAGGAAGTAAAAAAAAATCACATTGATATTATAGATTTTATATGTTATATAATTTATGTATTGGATCAATCATTAATTTATATTTTTGATGGGCGTTAAAGGATTTGAAAAAAAATTATTATCTTATGCATTTCGCAAATTTATTCATTTATTACATAGCCCTGAGTTGGGACCAAAATATTTTGTTATCTAACCTAGGCTATTAATTTATCAAACATTCATTTACCAAAGTTTTAAGGTAGGTGCTTAATCTTAGGAAAAATTAATCATCTAACGTAAAGTATGCATAATCAATTATGCTACAAATTGAATTAGGCAGCTATTCATAAAGCTTCCCTTCAGCTACTAAATGAAATAAAAACCAACCGAAGAAAAACGATGGATATCCAAATGAAACATAGCAAAATACATGTGTTGTTAGATTTATAGGTTTATCAAAATCAAGAATATAGATAAGCAAAGGCTTCTGTTTACTTTAGCTTCTCGATAATACTCTCGCATATATATATATATATATATATATATATATATAAACTTTTTTATATTTATGTTCATGTTTTTCTCTTATTCATGAGTGTGAAAGATATACAAAAAAGTTAGGACAATAACAACAACATAGACAAAAGATAAAGATGATAAAGATTAAGATTAAATGAATAAAAAGAGAGTTCCCAATTTGTGTGATTATAGTAAAAAAACAAAAGAGAGTTCTTAGCTTTATGATTATAAATTTGTTAGTTTTGGCTTACAAATCCTAGTTGAATTCTATGTCAAACCTAGGGAATCGCACTCCTATGCAAGAATAGTCATGCTTGCGCAACCTGGCAGAGTTATTGTGCTCCTATGCAAAGTGAGTTGCGCCATTGTGCAACGACAAAGGAAAGACACTTCGTCTTAAGGTAGAACACTTCTGCTTCTGCGCAAGGCACATTGCACCGCTACGCAAATGGTGATTACTGTTCACAACCAAGACACTATTTTAAGGTTTTCTTTTCTATTTGAGATAGGACTTCATAATATTCTCTTGTAGGGTTTATAGAGAAACGTGTAGGGCTAAGAAAGGGTGTGATTCTTAGTGAGAGAGAGTATTGTAACACCTTGTAACCTGTTTCTTCTTCATAATGAAATTCTTTTGCAGCCTTCTTAGTGGATGTAGGTTCTTCATGAACCGGACCACTTAAATATTGGTGTTGCCTCTTATGTTTATTATTGCTTATTTGTTTACTTGCCTTGATTGATATCTCTATTGTGCTTTATTATTGCTGGATTCTTAGGTGGAATTGGTTGGTTTAACAACTTGGTTTTAGCTTGTTTCCACATACAACTTGTTCATGAGAATTCCTAAGTGAGAAGTAATGGTTGGAACAAACTTTGAAATAAAGAAGTTTGATGGCAAGGGTGACTTCGGTGTTTGGAAGAAAAAGATCAGGGTGATTCTTGTGCAGCAAAAGTGCACAAAGGCTCTTGAAGGTAAAACTACCCTTAAAGAAAATCTGTTTGAATAAGAGAAAGATGAGATCATGGAGACAGCCTATAGCATTCTCATACTCTACCTAGCAAATAACATTCTGTGTCAAATCGATGGAGAGGATACTGTAGCAAAGTTTGGCTAAAACTTAAATCTTTGCATATGACTAAATCTTTGTCTAATAGGATTTATCTTAAAGAGCAACTGTTAGGGTTCAAGATGGACCCGTCTAAGGCGTTAGAAGATAATCTTGATGACATTAAAAAGATTGTGGTTGATCTGCTAATGTTGATGAGAAAATTAGTAATGAAAAGCAGGCAGTTATACTCTTGAATTCTCTACTAGAAAACCTTAGGGAAGTTAATGTTAGCCCTAAGGCTACATGATAATTTTGATGATAATAATACACATTGATTCATTGAGATTTACTAACATGTTTATTTATGTGCGAGAGTAAGATCATTGAAATAATTGTAAAATAAAGAAGAGGCTTATTAAAATGAAGTGTTGAAGCTAAGGAGAAGACTACATGTTAAAGGCACCAAAGTTTAAGAACAAGGTTTGACTCAAGGAATGTGACACATGAGCAATATTCAATCAATTGGTATATTTCTCTATAAATGTCCAAATGATGTGATCTTGAGCCTTTGGAAAGCGTACTCAATTTATAACATTTTATATGTTTTAAAGAAATTCAAATTTCAAGTGCAAGGTTGTCCAAATCATCATACAAGTTAAAAGACAAATAGAAGCAGCTGACATGAGCACCAAATACTATTTTGGACATATCTTGAGCTAGAGATATTCAAATGACTTGATTCTTGCGACATTGGAAAGATGATTTAATGAATCATTTCATATTTTTTGAATAAATTCAAATTTCAAATGGAAGACCGACATAACTGACATGCAAGTCGGTGGACTGACACAAGGAAGAAAAATCAACTCACATGAGCACTGATTGGCCTTTTGTCCATATCTTGAGCTAGAGATATCCAAATGACTTGATTCTTGATGTGTTGAAAATCTTATTCAATTATGCAGATCTTTTATGTTTTGCAGATTTTCAAAGTTCAAACAAAACATTGACAAAAATGGCAAACAAAATTTCGATTTTTATAGTGGGTAGAAAATTTGGAGTTGGTGTCTTCACTTGATTAAGTTCATCTCATTTGCCTATAAAAGGAGCCCTTCTCCCATACATTCAACAAGAATCCATCAAGCAACAAAGTAAAAGAAATATCAAGTTTAGAGAGTTTTTATATTCTTTATCTACTCTTTGAAGAGAGTTATACTTTTATTGTAAACAATTATCTTTGTTCTTGTATTATGGTGAGAGTGAGATCTTCTTGTAAAAGATAATAGTTATCCTTGAGAGAACTCTTGGTGTGGTGTTATCACGAGTTCAAGGAATAAGCCTTGGTGAGGTTGTTCATCAAGAAGAACTCTTGGTGTGGTGTGATCAAGGGTTGAAGGAAGAAGCCTTGGTGAGATTGTTCATCAAGAAGAACTCTTGGTGTGGTGTTATCAAGGGTTGAAGGAAAAAGCCTTGGTGAGGTTTTTCATCAAGCAAGTTCTAAAGATTTCTACAACTTAGTGGAAAGCCTAGCTTGTGGAGCTAGGAGCCTGTGGATGTAGGCAATGTTTGCCGAACCACATAAATTGAGTTTGCACTCTCTCTATCCCTATCCTCTTTATATTTACTTGCAATTGTGATTGTTTATTATTGTTATTCTCTTGATTGCATATTTGATAACTTCTAATTTCATCTTCTTCACCTCTATTCCCAAAGAAAGAGTGAACTAATTTGATCTTTTAAGAAAAGTTTTATAAATCTGTTTTGATAAATAAAAACCCAATTCACCCCCCCTCTTAGGTTGCCATACCTGGGTCAACAAGTGGTATCAAAGCAAGGTTGCTCATTTTTTTTAAATCATAACCGATTTTGAGATATGGCAACTTTTAATCTAACTTCATATGTTGAGGGCCTTTCTATCTCTAGACCTCCATTTTTTAATGGAAGTGATTACTTTTATTGAAAAACTAGAATGAGTATTTTCTTGCAATCTTTTGATTATGATTTATGGTCTATTATTTTGGAAGGACCTTTTGTTCCTACCAAAATTGAAAATGGAGAAAACATGCTTAAAGAACCTAAAGAGTTTAGTGAAGATGACAAAAAGAAATTGAGTTTGAATGATAAAGCTATGAATGTGTTATATTGTGCTCTAGATAGAAATAAGTTTAATAGAATATCTACTTGTTCTACAGCACAAGAAATATGACACACACTTGAAGTAACTCATGAAGGAACTAGTCAAGTTAAAGAATCCAAAATTAGTATGCTAGTTCATAGTTATGAGCTTTTTAAGATGAAACCGGATGAATCAATTTTTGAAATGTTTACTAGATTTACAGATATTGTCAATAGTTTGAAAATCTCTTGGTATATCTTATTCTAATGTTGAAATGGTGAGAAAGATTCTTAAGTGTCTACCAAAATCTTGGGAGCCAAAGGTGACGGCAATTCAAGAAGCAAAGGACCTCACCAAATCATTAGAAGAACTTATGGGTTCTCTCATGACTCATGAAATCACCTTGAAGGAGAATGAAGAAGATTTCAAGAAAAAAAAATATCGCTTTCAAATCTTTAACGAAAGAAGAAGATGACTCCGATGACAAAGGAGAGGATGAAGATCTTGCATTCATCACAAGAAAGTTAAAAAGGATGATTAGAAGAAACCAAAGATTCAAGAAGAATTCTAGGAGAGAATACAAAGGGCAAAGCTCAAAGCAAGATAAGAAAAATGATCAAATAATTTGCTATGATTGCAAGAAATTGGGACATGTAAAAATGGATTGTCCATACTTCAAGAATCAAGATAAGAAATCCAAAGCAATGAAAGTCACAAATTGGGATGATAGTGAGGCTAGCTCCACCGAAGAAGATTGCGAAGTGGCAAACATGTGCGTCATGGCTTTAAGAGAAGATGAGGTAAGTATTCTAAACTATGATCCTAAGCTTTTATATGATGAATTACTTGAAGCATTCCAAAATTTACATGTGCAAGTTGATAAACAAAATTCAAAAATCAATGCTTTCAAAAAGAAGTCAAAAATCATGTTATCTCAATTAGAAGAGTTGTTGGAAATAAATGAAGCTTTAGAAAATGAAAATAAAATTTTAAAGCAAAAAGATTTTGAAAGTTTGGAAAGTCAAATACATTTTTTAAAAACTGAAAATGATATTTTAAAACAAAAGGATTTCGATAAATTAGAGAAAGAAAATGTTATTTTGAAAAAGGAAAATAATGACTTAAGAAATATTGTTGATAGTTTTACAAAAAGCACAAAATATTTGAATTCTATGTTACAAAACCAAAGGTGTGTTTTTTATAAAAGAGGGTTAGGATATAGAACTCATAAAAATCAAAAGTATTTTAAAAACTATTTTGTTCATGCGTCTTCTAGGAATAATCCTAATCATTCATGTACTTATTATGGAAGAAAAGGACACAAAGTGCATTCTTGCTATATTAAGAGAAATCCTAATTTGAAACAAATATGGGTTCCAAAAAGTACCATAACTAACCCCAAAGGACCCAAGAACTTTTGGGTACCAAAAAGTTACTCTTTGAATGTTGATTGTAGAGACAAAGTGGCAAACACAAGTGGTACTTAGATAGTGGATGCTCAAGGCATATGACCGGAGATGCCTCCAAATTCTCAAGATTAATCATGAAGAAAGGAGGATATGTGACCTTCGGTGATGATGCCAAAGGAAAGGTAATCGGACATGGTGATATTGTTAACCCTTCTTCACCTATTATTAAAGATGTTTTGCTTGTTCATGGTTTAAAACATGATTTGATTAGCATTAGTCAATTGTGTGATAAGGGATATTTTGTTACTTTTGAGCCTAATAGATGTGTGATTAAGGATGTTAGTAACAATAAGACTTATTTGTTGGTAATAGATGTGGTAATATTTATACAATTGATATTGATGTTAATGATCATGTAGAAAATTGTTTCATTGTTAATCAAGATGCTTGGTTATGGCATAGAAGATTAGGTCATGCTAGCATGGACACAATTTCAAAAATTTCTAAAAATGATTTAGTTGATGGTCTTCCAAAAATAAAATTTGAAAAGGATAAGATTTGTGATGCTTGTCAATTTGGAAAACAAGTGAGAACTGCTTTTAAACAAAAGAAATTTATTTCAATAAATAAACCTCTACAATTACTTCATTTGGATTTATTTGGACCATCAATAATTCAAAGCCTTGGTGGAAAGTATTATGTTTTTGTTATTGTGGATGATTATTCAAGATTCACTTGGGTGTTATTCTTGAAAACTAAAATAAGGCCACACAAGCTTTTTCAAAATTTGCAAAAAGAGTCCAAAATCAAAAAGGGTATTCTATTGTGTCCATTAGGAGTGATCATGGTGGTGAAGTAGACAATGTTGCATTTGAAAATCTTTGTGATGAAAATAATTTTGAACATAATTTTTTCGCACCTAGAACTCCACAACAAAATAGTGTTGTTGAGAGGAAAAATAGGACTATCCAAGAAATGGCTAGGACCATGTTACTTGAAAATAATTTGCCAAAATATTTTTAGGCCGAAGCCATTAATACCGCATGCTTTATAATCAACAGAGTCCATATTAGAGCTTTAATAAAGAAAACTCCTTATGAACTTTGGAAAGGGAGAAAACCCAACATTGGATTTCTTAAAGTTTTTGGATGTAAACGTTTTATTTTAAACACCAAGGATAACCTTAAAAAATTTGATACAAAAGCCGATATTGGAATTTTTGTTGGCTACTCCAACCATAGTAAAGCATATAGAGTTTTTAACAAAAAGACTCTTGCTATTGAAGAATCTATGCATGATTTTGATGAAACTAATGTGATTACTTCAAAGAATTTAGATGATGATATTGTTGAGGTAGAAAGGCAAATCAAGGAATCAAGGCTTGATGAAAAGAGCCAAGATGAATTACAACTTCAATAAGAAAAGCTTGAGGAAGTAAATGATTCTTTCCAAGAATTACCAAAGGAATGGAGGTATGCAAAAGCTCACCCTAATGATCTCATTATTAGTGAACCATCACAAGATATGAGAACTAGATCTTCTTTTAGGAACTTCTATAATCATTTTGCATTTGTCTCTCAATTTGAACCAAAATCTTTTAAAGAAGCCGATTTTGGCTATGCAAGAAGAATTGAACCAATTTGAAAGAAATCAAGTTTGGAAATTAGTCCCTAGATCCAAAAATCATTCTATTATAGGCACTAAATGGATTTTTAGAAATAAAGTAGATGAAAATGGCACCATTATTAGAAACAAAGCTAGACTTTTTGCTCAAGAATACAATCAAGAAGAAGGTATTGATTATGAGGAAACCTTTGCACCGGTTACTAGATTAGAATCCATTAGAATGTTGTGTGCATTTGCATGTTATAAAAATTTTATATTATACCAAATGGATGTCAAAAGTGCATTTTTAAATGGTTACATTATGGAGGAAGTATATGTAGAGCAACCTCTTGGTTTTCAAAATCATGATTTTCCAAACCATGTTTTCAAACCCAAAAAGGTGCTTTATGGCTTGACACAAGCATCAAGAGCATGGTATCATATATTGAGCAAATTTCTCATTGACAATAGTTTTGAAATGAAAAAAGTTGATCTTAGTCTTTTTGTTAAAACCAAAAATGATGATTTATTAATTGTTCAAATCTATGTTGATGATATTATATTCGGTGCTACTAATGTTTCTATGTGTGAGGAATTTTCCAAGTGCATGCAACAAGAATTTGAAATGAGCTTAATGGGAGAATTAAATTTCTTCCGTGGACTTTAAATCAAACAATCAATTGATGGGATCTTCATAAATCAAGCCAAATAACACAAGAGATCTTCTCAAGAAGTTTGGCATGGATAATTCAAGAACATATAACACACCTATGAGTACCTTAGCCAAGTTTGACAAAGATGAGAAAGGAAAAGATGTTGAGGTAAAAAAATATCGAGGTATGATTGGCTCTCTTTTGTATTTAACTGCTAGTAGACCCGATATTATGTTTAGTGTGTGTATGTGTGCTAGATTTCAATCTTGTCCAAAGGAATCTCACCTTAAGGCTGTCAAGAGGATATTTAGATATCTTCTTGGAACCATAAATCTAGGTCTTTGGTATCCTAAGTGTGATAATTTTGATCTATATAGTTATTCCGATGAAAACTTTGCCGGAAGTCTTCTTGATAGAAAGAGCACTAGTGGCTTTTGCCATTTTCTAGTACATGCATTAGTCTCATGGTTTAGTAGGAAACAAAATTCTGTTACCTTATCAACCGCGGAAGCCGAGTATATTACAGTAGAAAGTTGTTGTGCACAAGCTCTTTGGATGAAACAAATTTTAAAAGATTATTGTTTGGTATTTGATCATATTCCCATCAAATGTGACAATACAAGTGCCATCAACATTTCAAAAAATCCCATACAACAATCTAAGACTAAGCATATAGAGATTAGACATCATTTTATTAGAGATCAAGTGCAAAAAGGTAATATTTCTTTAGAATTTGTTCCTACCGATAAACAATTAGCCGATATATTTACTAAACCCCTTAGTCAAGATAGATTTTGCATAATTAGAAGAGAATTAGGCATGTTGGATATGTCTTAATTTTGCTTTAATATGATAATCTTTGAATGGTAGCATATGTTAAGGGGGAGAATATATTTAGGGGGAGTAGTTAATTTGATTACATATTTTTGATGATAACAAAAGGGGGAGAAATAGTTGGATTGCTTATATTCATAACAAGTGCCATCTTTTTGCTTATTCTTGATTTTATTTTCATTCTTGATTTTAGATATTATTTTAAAGCAATCAATGGTTTGTCATCATCAAAAAGGGGGAGATTGTTAGCCCTAAGGCTACATGATAATTTTGATGATAACAATACACATTGATTAATTGAGATTTACTAACATGTTTATTTATGTGCAAGAGTAAATCATTGAAATAATTTTAAAATCAAGAAGAGGCTTATTAAAATGAAGTGTTGAAGCTAAGAAGAAGACTACATGTTAAAGGCACCAAAGTTTAAGAACAAGGTTTGACTTAAGGAATGTGACACATGAGTAATGTTCAATCAATTGGTCATTTATTTCTCTATAAATGTCCAAATGATGTCATTCTTAAGCCTTTGGAAAGCTTGCTCAATTTATAACATTTTATATGTTTTAAAGAAATTCAAATTCCAAGTGCAAGGTTATCCAAATCATCATGCAATTTAAAAGACAAATAGAAGCAGCTGACATGAGTACCAAATACTATTTTGGACATATCTTGAGCTAAAGATATTCAAATGACTTGATTCTTGCGGCATTGGAAAGATGATTTAATGAATCATATTTCATTTTTTTTTTGAAAAAATTCAAATTTCAAATGGACGGCCGACATAATTGGCATGCAAATTGGTGGACTGACACAAGGAAGAAAAATCAACTCACATGAGCACCGATTGGGCTTTTGTCCATATCTTGAGCTAGAGATATCCAAATGACTTGATTCTTGATACTTTGGAAAGCTTATTCAATTATACAGATCTTTTATGTTTTGTATATTTTCAAATTTTGAATGAAATATTAACAAAAGTGGCAGACAATATTACAATTTTTATGGTAGGCAGAAAATTTGGAGTTGGTTTTTTCACTTGATTAAGTTAATCTCATTTGCCTATAAAAGGAGCCCTCCTCTCATGCATTCAACAAAAATCCATCAAACAACAAAGTAAAAGAAATATCAAGTTTAGAGAGTTTTTATATGTTGACCCAGGTATGGCAACCTAAGAGGGGGGGTGAATTGGGTTTTTATTTATCAAAACGGATTTAGAAAACTTTTCTTGAAAGATCAAAATTAGTTCACTCTTTCTTTGAAAATAAAGGTGAAGAAGATGAAATTAGAATTTATCAAAGATGCAATCAAAAGAATAATAATGATGAACAATCACAAGTGCAAGTAAATGTAAAGAGGAAAGGGATAGAGAGAGTGCAAACTCAATTTACGTGGTTCGGCAAACCTTGCCTACGTCCACGGGCTCCTAGCTCCACGAGCTAAGCTTTCCACTAAGTTGTAGAAATCTTTACAACTTGCTTGATGAACAACCTCACCAAGACTTTTTCCTTCAACTCTTGATAACACCACACCAAGAGTTCTTCTTGATGAACAACCTCACCAAGGCAACTTCCTTCAACTCTTGATAACACCACACCAAGAGTTCTTCTTGATGAACAACCTCACCAAGGCAACTTCCTTCAACCTTGATAACACCACACCAAGAGTTCTTCTTGATGAACAACCTCACCAAGGCAACTTCCTTCAACCCTTGATAACACCACACCAAGAGTTCTTCTTGATGAACAACCTCACCAAGGCAACTTCCTTCAACTCTTGATAACACCACACCAAGAGTTCTTCTTGATGAACAACCTCACCAAGGCAACTTCCTTCAACTCTTGATAACACACAACAAGAGTTCTCTCAAGGATAACTATTATCCTTTACAAGAATATCTCACTCTCACCACAATACAAGAACAAAGATAATTTTTACAACCAAAGTATAACTCTCTTCAAAGAGTAGATAAATAATATAAAAGCTCTCTAGACTTGATATTTCTCTTGCTTTTTGCTTGATAAAATGCTTCTCTTGCACTTCTTGAATGCATGGGAGAATGGCTCCTTTTATAGGCAAATGAGATGAACTTAATCAAGTGAAGACACCAACTCCAAATTTTCTGCCCACCATAAAAACTGTAATCTTGTCTTCCATTTTTGTCAATGTTTCGTTTGCAATTTGAAAATATGCAAAACATAAAAGATTTGCACATTTGAATAATCTTTCCAACGCATTAATAATCAAGTCATTTGAATATCTGTAGCTCAAGATATGGCCAAAACACCATTCGGTGCTCATATGACTTGATTTTTCTTTCTTGTGTCAGTCCACCAAATTGAATGATAATTCTGTCAGCATTCTGTTTGAAATTTGAATTTCTTCAAAACATGAAAGATCTGCATATTTGAACAAAATTTCCAAAACATTAAGAATCAAAGCATTTGGATATCTCTATCTTAACATATGGCCAAAAAACCATTTGGTGCTCATGTGAGTTGATTTTTCTTCTTTGTGTCAGTCCACCAAATTTCATGTCAATTATGTCGGCCTTCTGTTTGAAATTTGAATTTTTTCAAAACATATGAAATGTTCTTCATTAAGTTATCTTTCCAATGCAGTAAGAATCAAGTCATTTTGATTTTTCTAGCTTAAGATATATCCAAAGGAGTATTCGGTGCTCATGTCAGCTGCTTCCATTTGTCTTTCAACTTGCATGATGATTTGGACAACCTTGCACTTGAAATTTGAATTTCATTAAAACATATGAAATGTTATAAATTGAGTAAGCTTTCCAAAGGCTCAAGAATCATGTCATTTGGATATTTATAGAGATATATATGATCAATTGATTGAACATTTCTCATGTGTCACATTCCTTGAGTCAATCCTTGTTCTTAAACTTTGGTGCCTTTAACATGTAGTCTTCTCCTTAGCTTCAACACTTCATTTTAATAAGCCTCTTCTTGATTTTAAAATTATTTCAATGATCTTACTCTTGCACATAAATAAACATGTTAGTAAATCTCAATTAATCAATGTGTATTGTTATCATCAAAATTATCATGTAGCCTTAGGGCTAACAATCTCCCCCTTTTTGATGATGACAAACCATTGATTGCTTTAAAATATAATCTAAAATCAAGAATGAAAATAAAATCAACAATAAGCAAAAAGAATGGCACTTGTTATGAATATAAGCAATCCAACTATTTTAATCTAAAATCAAGAATGAAAATAAAATCAACAATAAGCAAAAAGAGAGCACTTGTTATGAATATAAGCAATCCAACTATTTCTCCCCCTTTTGTTATCATCAAAAAGATTTAATCAAATTAATTACTCCCCCTAAACATATTCTCCCCCTTAACATATGCTACCATTCAAAGAATATCATATAAAAACAAAATTAAGACATATCCAACATGCCTAATTCTCTTCTAATTATGCAAATATATCTTGACTAAGGGGTTTCTAAGGACTAATTCCCAAACTTGATTTCTCTCAAATTGGTTCAATTCTTCTTGCATAGCCAAAATCCAACTTTTCTCACTTTTGGCTTCTTTAAAAGATTTTGGTTCAAATTGAGAGACAAATGCAAAATGATTACAAAAGTTCCTAAAAGAAGATCTATTTCTCATACCTTGTGATGGTTCACCGATAATGAGATCTTTAGGGTAAGCTTTTGCGTACCTTCATTCCTTTGGTAATTCTTGGAAAGAATCGTTTACTTCCTCAAGCTTTTCTTGTTGAAGTTGTAATTCATCTTGGCTCTTTTCATTAAACCTTGATTCCTTGATTTGCCTTTCTACCTCAACAATATCATCATCCAAATTTTTTGAAGAAATAACATTAGTTTCATCAAATTCAATATGCATAGATTCTTCAATAGTAAGAGTCTTTTTGTTAAAAACTCTATATGCTTTACTATGGTTGGAGTAGCCAACAAAAATTCCAACATCGGCTTTTGCATCAAATTTTCCAAGGTTATCCTTGATGTTTAAAATAAAACATTTACATCCGAAAACTTTAAAAAATCCAATGTTGGGTTTTCTTCATTTCCAAAGTTCATAAGGAGTTTTCTTTATTAAAGCTCTAAAATGGACTCTATTGATTATAAAGCATGCGATATTAACGGCTTTGGCCTAAAAATATTTTGGCAAATTATTTTCAAGTAACATGGTCTTAGCCATTTCTTGGATAGTCCTATTTTTCCTTTCAACAACACCATTTTGTTGTGGAGTTCTAGGTGAGGAAAAATTATGCTCAAAACCATTTTCATCACAACGATTTTCAAATGCAACATTGTCTACTTCACCACCATGATCACTCCTAATGGACACAATGGAATACCCTTTTTGATTTTGGACTCTTTTTGTAAATTTTGAAAAAGCTTGTATGGCCTCATTTTTAGTTTTCAAGAATAATACCCAAGTGAATCTTGAATAATCATCCACAATAACAAAAAAATAATACTTTCCACCAAGGCTTGGAGTTCTTGATGGTCCAAATAAATCCAAATGAAGTAATTGTAGAGGTTTATTTGTTGAAATAAATTTCTTTTGTTTAAAAGAAGTTCTCACTTGTTTTCCAAATTGACAAGCATCACAAATCTTATCCTTTTCAAATTTTATTTTTGGAAGACCATCAACAAATCATTTTTAGAAATTTTTGAAATTGTGTCCATGCTAGCATGACCTAACCTTCTATGCCATAACCAAGCATCATGATTAACAATGAAACAATTTTCTGCATGATCATTAACATCAATATCAATTGTATAAATATTACCACATCTATTACCAACAAATAATATCTTATTATTACTAACATCCTTAATCCACACATCTCTTAGGCTCAAAAGTAACAAAATATCCCTTATCACACAATTGACTAATGCTAATCAAATCATGTTTCAAACCATTACCAAGCAAAACATTTTCAATAATAGGTGAGGAAGGGTTACCAATATCACCATGTCCGATTACCCTTCCTTTGGCATTATCACCGAAGGTCACATATCCTCCTTTTTTCATGATTAATCTTGAGAACTTGGAGGCATCTCCGGTCATATGCCTTGAGCATCCACTATCTAAGTACCACTTGTGTTTGACACTCCTTTGTTTCTACAATCAACATTCAAGGAGTAACTTTTTGGTACCCAAAAGTTCTGGGGTCCTTGGGGGTTAGTTTTGGTACTTTTTGGAACCCATATTTGTTTCAAATTAGGATTTCTCTTAATATAGCAAGAATGCACTTTGTATCCTTTTCTTCCACAATAAGTACATGAATGATTAGGATTATTCCTAGAAGATGCATGGGCAAAATAATTTTTTAAATACTTTTGATTTTTATGAGTTTTATATCCTAAACCTCTTTTATCAAAAACACACCTTTGGTTTTGTAACATAGAATTCAAATTTTTTTGTGCTTTTTGTAAAACTATCAACAATATTTCTTAAGTCATTATTTTCCTTTTTCAAAATAACATTTTCTTTCTCTAATTTATCAAAATCCTTTTGTTTTAAAATCTCATTTTCAGTTTTTAAAAAAATGTATTTGACTTTCCAAACTTTCAAAATCTTTTTGCTTTAAAATTTCATTTTCATTTTCTAAAGCTTCATTTATTTCCACCAACTCTTCTAATTGAGATAACATGATTTTTGACTTCTTTTTAAAAGCATTGATTTTTGAATTTTGTTTATCAACTTGCACATGTAAATTTTGGAATGCTTCAAGTAATTCATCATATGAAAGCTTAGGATCATAGTTTAGAATACTTACCTCATCTTCTCCTAAAGCCATGAAGCACATGTTTGCCACTTCGCAATCTTTTTCTTCATTCTCTTTCAAGGTGATTTCATAAGTCATGAGAGAACCCATAAGTTCTTCTAATGGTAGTTTGGTGAGGTCCTTTGCTTCTTGAATTGTCGTCACCTTTGGCTCCCAAGATTTTGGTAGACACCTAAGAATCTTTCTCACCATTTCGACATTAGAATAAGATTTACCAAGAGATTTCAAACTATTAATAATATCCGTAAATCTAGTAAACATTTCAGAAATTGATTCATCCGATTTCATCTTAAAAAGCTCATAACTATGAACTAGCATACTAATTTTAGATTCTTTAACTTGACTAGTTCCTTCATGAATTACTTCAAGTGTGTGCCATATTTCTTGTGCCATAGAACAAGTAGATATTCTATTAAACTCATTTCTATCTAGAGCACAATATAACGCATTCATAGCTTTAGCATTCAAACTCAATTTCTTTTTATCATCGTCACTAAACTCTTTAGGTTCTTTAAGCATGCTTTCACCATTTTCAACTTTGGTAGGAACAAAAGGTCCTTCCAAAACAATAAACCACAAATCATAATCAAAAGATTGCAAGAAAATACTCATTCTAGTTTTCCAACAAGAGTAATCACTTCCATTAAAAAATGGAGGTCTAGAGATAGAAAGTCCCTCAACATATGAAGTTGAATTAAAAGTTGCCATAGCTCAAAAATCGATTAAGATTTAAAAAATTGAGCAACCTTGCTCTGATACCACTTGTTGACCCAGGTATGGCAACCCAAGATGGGGGGTGAATTGGGTTTTTATTTATCAAAACGGATTTAGAAAACTTTTCTTTGAAGATCAAAATTATTTAACTCTTTCTTTGAGAATAAAGGTGAAGAAGATGAAATTAGAATTTATCAAAGATGCAATCAAAAAAATAATAATGATGAACAATCACAAGTGCAAGTAAATGTAAAGAGGAAAGGGATAGAGAGAGTGCAAACTCAATTTACGTGGTTCGGCAAACCTTGCCTACGTCCACGGGCTCCTAGCACCACGAGCTAAGCTTTCCACTAAGTTGTAGAATCTTTACAACTTGCTTGATGAACAACCTCACAAAGACTTTTTCTTCCAACCCTTGATAACACCACACCAAGAGTTCTCCTTGATGAACAACCTCACCAAGGCAACTTCCTTCAACTCTTGATAACACCACACCAAGAGTTCTTCTTGATGAACAACCTCACCAAGGCCACTTCTTTCAACCCTTGATAACACCACACCAAGAGTTCTTCTTGATGAACAACCTCACCAAGGCAACTTCCTTCAACTCTTGATAACACACAACAAGAGTTCTTCTTGAAAAACAACCTCACCAAGGCAACTTTCTTCAACCCTTGATAACACCACACCAAGAGTTCTTCTTGATGAACAACCTCACCAAGGCAATTTCCTTCAACCCTTGATAACACCACACCAAGAGTTCTCTCAAGGATAACTATTATCCTTTACAATAATATCTCACTCTCACCACAATACAAGAACAAAGATAATTTTTACAACAAAAGTATAACTCTCTTCAAAGAGTAGATAAATAATCTAAAAGCTCTCTAGACTTGATATTTCTCTTGCTTTTTGCTTGATAAAATGCTTCTCTTGCACTTCTTGAATGCATGGGAGAATGGCTCTTTTTATAGGCAAATGAGATGAACTTAATCAAGTGAAGACACCATCTCCAAATTTTCTGCCCACCATAAAAACCGTAATCTTGTCTACCATTTTTGTCAATGTTCCGTTTGAATTTTGAAAATCTGTAAAACATAAAAGATTTGCACATTTGAATAAGCTTTCCAACGCATTAAGAATCAAGTCATTTGGATATCTGTAGCTCAAGATATGGCCAAAACACCATTCGGTGCTCATGTGACTTGATTTTTTCTCCATGTGTCAGTCCACCGACTTGAATGATAATTCTGTCAGTCTTCCGTTTGAAATTTGAATTTCTTCAAAACATAAAAGATCTTCATATTTGAATAAGCTTTCAAAAACATTAAGAATAAAAGCAATTGGATATCTCTATCTTAAGATATGGCCAAAACACCATTCGGTGCTTATGTGAGTTGATTTTTCTTCTCTGTGTCAGTCCACCGAATTGCGTGTCAATTATGTTGGCCTTCTCTTTGAAATTTGAATTTTTTTAAAACATATGAAATGTTCCTTATTAAGTCATCTTTTCAATGCTGCAAGAATCAAGTCATTTTGATTTTTCTAGCTCAAGATATATCCAAAGGAGTATTCGGTGCTCATGTCAGCTGCTTCCATTTGTCTTTCAACTTGCATGATGATTTGGACAACCTTGCACTTGAAATTTGAATTTCATTAAAACATATGAAATGTTATAAATTGAGTAAGCTTTCAAAGGCTCAAGAATCACGTCATTTGGATATTTGTAGAGATATATATGACCAATTGATTGAACATTGCTCATGTGTCACATTCCTTGAGTCAATCCTTGTTCTTAAACTTTTGGTGCCTTTAACATGTGGTCTTCTCCTTAGCTTCAACACTTCATTTTAATAAGCCTCTTCTTGATTTTAAAATTATTTCAATGATCTTACTCTTGCACATAAATAAACATGTTAGTAAATCTCAATTAATCAATGTGTATTGTTATCATCAAAATTATCATCTAGCCTTAGGGCTAACATTATATTCTTTATCTACTCTTTGAAGAGAGTTGTACTTTTATTGTAAACAATTATCTTTGTTCTTGTGTTGTGGTGAGAGTGAGATCTTCTTATAAAGGATAATAGTTATCCTTGAGAGAACTCTTGGTGTGGTGTTATCAAGGGTTGAAGGAAGAAGGCTTGGTGAGGTTGTTCATCAAGAAGAACTCTTGGTGTAGTGTTATCAAGGGTTGAAGGAAAAAGTCTTGGTGAGCATCGAGCAAGTTGTAAAGATTTCTACAACTTAGTGGAAAGCCTAGTTTGTGGAGCTAAGAGCCCGTGGATGTGGGCAAGGTTTGCCAAACCACGTAAATTGAGTTTGCACTCTCTCTATTCCTATCCTCTTTATGTTTACTTGCAATTGTGATTGTTCATTATTGTTATTCTCTTGATTGCATCTCTGATAACTTCTAATTTCATCTTCTTCACCTCTATTCTTAAAGAAAGAGTGAACTAATTTTGATCTTTTAAGAAAAGTTTTATAAATCCGTTTTGATAAATAAAAACCCAATTCACCCCCATTCTTGGGTTACCTGGGTCAACAGTTAAATCTCTTATTAAATATGGCAGAGATAATCTTGATCTAGATGATGTTCTTGGGGCTCTTAGATCTAGGGAGCTTGAGATTAGGACTAAGAGAAAGATTAGAAATAGTGGAGAGGGTTTGACAGCGAGAGGTAGATTAGAGAAGAGAGAGCTAAAGGGTAAGGGTAAGGGCAAGTTAAGATCGATGTCTAAATTCAAGCAAGGGAAGAGGCGCTACCACTGTAAGAAGGAGGGTCACTCTAGGCATGACTATCCTAATTGAAAGAATAAAGGAGGAAAGTAGTTGAAGATGGTGATACAGCTGTGGCATCAACATCTGGCTATGAAAGCGCACGAGTTTTGACAATGTCATACATAAGATTTGATGGTGAGTGGATTCTTGATTCGGGTTGCAGATTCCACATGTGTCCTAAGAAAGAATTTTTTGCTTCTTATCAGTTTGTTGATGGGAAAAAAGTTCTAATGGGGAATAATGTAGCTTGTAATGTGGTAGGAATCGGATGTATCAAATTTAGGATGTTTGATGGGTCTGTCAGAATCTTGAAGGAAGTGAGGCATGTTCTTAGGTTAAAAAGGAACTTGATTTCCTTGAGCACATTAGATAAAACGGGTTGTGAATACAAGGCATCGTTTGGAATGTTACGTGCGACAAAGAGAACATTGGCTATCATGAAAGCCAAGATTAGTAATGGCTTGTATGTATTACAAAAGGAGGTCTTAACTAGTGAACTAGCAGTCAAAGAAGTTTCTAATAGGAAAAATATCCAAGATTTGGCATCAAAGGTTTAGTCATATCGTGAGAGAGGTTTGAAGGAGCTGAGCAGTCAAGGGTTATTGTGTGGTGATCAAGTGGGTAAACTTGAGTTTTGTGAACATTGTGTCTTTGGAAGAAATGTCGACTATATTTCTTAACGGGTGTTCATTCTACAAAGGATACTCTTGGTTATGTGCATTCAGATCTTTGGAATCCAGCTAGCAAGCCTTCACGTGGTGGTAACAGGTATTTTTTGTCCTTGATTGATGATTATTCTAGAAAGGTATGGATTTTCTTGTTGAAATATAAGAATGAAGCTTTTGAAAAGTTTAGACTGCGGAAAAAGCTTGTAGAAACTTAGACTAGTAAAAGGGTAAAAAGACTTAGAATAGATAATGGGCTTGAGTTTTGTAGTCATGAGCTTGAATCTTATTGTAAAGACCACGGGATTGTGAGACATAAAACAGTTAGGCATACCCCCAACAAAATGGCTTAGCTTAGAGAATGAATAGGACTTTAATAGAGAGAGTTAGGCGCATGCTTTCAAAAACAGGATTGGGAAAAGAGTTATGGGTAGAACCTGTGAGTAATATAGCTTATTTAGTAAATAGAAGTCCTTTTACAACTATTGATTAAAAAACACCTGAGAAGGTGTGGTATGGTATACCAGTGAGTTATGACAACTTAAGAGTGTTTAGCTGCATAACATATGCACACGTGAATGATGGGAAGTTAGAGCCTAGAGCATTGAAATGTATCTTTGTTGGCTATATCAAAGGTACAAAAGGCTATAGATTGTGGTACAATCCTCCAGGAGTATCAAAACCTATTATTAGTAAAGATGTTGTCTTCAATGAAGAACAAATTCCAGGATTAGTTGCGCAGCATGGTAGAGTTTCTAGGTTAGATAAATATGAGGCAACTGATTAAGAGTTGCAGACTGTTGGTTTTGAGGTGGAGCCTATAAGTGTTGTTTATCAATAAGTAACTGAGAATGCACCTGAGGCTGAGCAATAACAACCACTATAGCCAGATTATAAATTGGCGAGGGACAGAGAAAGGAGGCAAATCAAACCTCTAAAAATGTATGGATACTCTGACTTTGTGGCTTATGCTTTAAATACGAAATTATGATAGGAATGAGCCACTTACATACCTTAAGGCCGTGAATTATGATGAGTCCGTCCAATGAAAAGAGGCAATGTTAAATGAGATTAATTCTTTAAATAAGAATAAGACATGGGAGATTGTAGAAAAGCCTAAAAAATAAAAGTTTGTTGGTTGTAAATGGATATTCAAACAAAAGGAAGGGTTGTCAGGTGAGAAGCCTAGACATAAGGCTAGGCTAGTGGCTAAAGGGTTTACACAGCGTGAGGGAATTGATTATAATGAGATCTTTGCTCTGGTGGAGAAACACATATTGATCAGGGTTCTTATATCACTTATGGCATGTTTTGATCTTAAGCTTGAGCAAATGGATATTAAACTATGTTATTGCATGGTGAGTTAGAAGAGAAGATCTATATGAGCCAACCTGAGGGATTTGAACTTCCAAGTAAAGAACATTGTGTTTGCTTTTTAAGGAAATCATTGTATGGTTTGGAGCAATGTCCAAGACAATTGTATCTGCAGTTTGATATATTTATAGGAGGTAAGGGTTTCTCAAGTAGTTCCTATGATAGTTATATTTACTATTGAGGAACTACATGTCTAGATATGGTCTACTTGCTCTTATATATTGACGATATGCTGATAGCCAATAAGGCAATCTCAAAAGTTCAAGGTAGACTAAGTTTGATATGAAATACTTAGGGAAGGGTAAGAGGATATTGGGGATGGACATTCACAAAGATAAAGACAAAGGTACATTCTTCTTGTCTTAGAAAAACTATCTTGAAAAAGTCTTGCATCGGATTAATATAGGTGGTGCAAAGGCTATTAACGTACCATTGGCAGTGCATTTTCGACTCTCATCTGAGTAATGTCCTAAGACAGATGAGGACTTCAAATGGATAGGATTCCATATGCGAATGCAATGGGGAGTGTTATGTACTCGATGGTGTGCACTCGTCTAGTTATTGTACAGGTTGTAATGGTTGTCAACAAGTTTATGGCAACTCTAGTAAGGTTCAATAAAAACTAGTAAAATGGTTGTTGAAATACTTAAAAGGATAAATAGGTAGAGGATTAATATTTAGCAAAATAAAAAAAGAAGGATCAGTTTTGGCGGGGTTTGTTGATGCGAATTATGCAAGGTATCTTGATAAAAAAAGGTCTCAAACAAGCTATATGTTCACATTTAGTGAAGGATGTGTTAGTTGGAAAGCTCACTTGCAATCCATTGTTGCTTTATCAACTACGACGTCTAAATATATAGCTGTCACTGAAGCTATACAGGAAGCTTTATGGTTAATGGGTTGGTAGCTGAAGTTGGGCTATCACAAAAGTCTATAACTGTGTTTTTTTATAGTCTAAGTGCTATATATTATGAACGTACTAAGCTTATTGATGTGAGGTTGTATTTTGTTCGTGATATTGTTGCAAAAGAGCCTATAAAGGTGGAGAAGATTCCTGCAAAAGATAATCCAACTGATATGGTTACAAAGGTAGTACCACTGAGTAAGTTCTTGCATTGTCTAAATCTATTAAAAGTCTGTTCCTTGATGAGTTCTGTTAAGGGAGGACTATAGTGTGTTATGGAGATGGAGGATTTGAGATCTAAGATGGAGGTTTGTTAGTTTTGGCTCATGAATCCTTGTTGAATTCGATGTCAGACCTAAGGACCCATGCTCCTGTGTAAGAATAGTCATGCTTCTACGCAACCTGGCAGAGTTATTGCACTCCTGTGCAATGTGAGTTGCGCCACTACACAACAACAGAAGAAAGATGACTCATCTTAAGGTAGAGATCTTGCACTCCTATGAAAGGCACATTGCATCGCTATGCAAATGGTAGTTACTGTTCACAACCAGGACACTATTTTAAAGCTCTCTTTTCTATTTGAGAGAAGACTTCATAATATTCTCTTTTAGGATTTCTAGGAAAACATGTAGGACTAAAAAAGGGTGTCATTCTTAGTGAAAGAGAGTATTGTAACACCTTGTAATCCGATTCTTCTTCATAGTAAAATTCTTCTGTAGCCTTCCCAGTAGATGTAGGTTCTTCATGAATCGAACCACTTAAATCTTGGTGTTGTCTCTTGTGTTTATTATTGCTTTTTTTTTTTTTTTTTGCTTGCCTTGATTAATATCTCTATTGTGCTTTGTTATTGCTTGATTCTTGGGTGGAATTGGTTAACAAAGATCTTGGTTTAACAACCAAATTTCTTTGGGTTGAGATTGTCACAATGGTACTAATAGTCATAGTAACGATAATGACAATTAAAAAAAAAATTCGACATAAGTTTATTAGAATCATTCCAATTATTTATATAATGCAATAGTTTAATCAATCACTTAATTTAATTAATTTGGACTAGTTGAAATAGTTTATTGAGTTTGAAATGGTCAAACAATCTTTTGTTGTAGTTATAAGTTTATTAATCATCTTATTGCATCTTTAGCTTCCCCAAGTAGAAAATAATAAAGCAAGTAGAACTTAATTAACTTAATTCAAGCGAATAGTTTCAGAGAACTGCATTTATTAGTTTTATGAGAACATTAAACATTGATTTACTTTTTCTCATTTTATTAGTAGCTTTCTCTATCTTTCTCATTCCATCCACATCTTCTACCTTTTCTTCACCTACATCTCACATGAACCATATTTGAGTGTTTATCAATGTAAGATTTTATCAATTTATCACCAAGTATGTTGGCTACGGGAGTTATGGAAGTATTTAGAATGAACTTTAAAGACTATATATGGTTTGGAAAATGATATTAATATTTGTGGTGAAATAATTAAGGTATGAGGTTTTGCATGATATCATGGATTTTAGTAGTAGATGCTTGTCGAATTCTATTTCTTAATTTCTTTTTCTACACTTGCATATAAATGCAAGGTAAATTGCGAAGTGTCTATTTTTCATAGTCCATATCAATATATAAAAAGCATAAACAAATTTATAAAAAAAAAAGAAAAAATATATATGATTTAAGATATAAAAAATGATTTGAGAAAGAAGAGTAGAGAGATAAAATTGCCTCTGGTTGGTGAGAAGTTAGAAAGAGATAATTAATAGCAAGAGAAAGAGAAAAAAGACATTTACTTTATATATATAGATTAAAAGATCTCAGTTGTTGATTTTATCTAATGGTTAAGTTATGAGATTCTGGATTTAAGTGTAAAATTTGGTCTCCTGGATTAGAGAATTCTTGTATATATTTGCCCCTAATTTGTGAAAAATTTTAGATCTGTTGACATCAATTAATTAAGATTTTAAATAAAGCAAAGAGAGAGAGAGAGAGAGAGAGAGAGAGAACTTACTTTAATTTTCCATATATATATTGAAACAAAAAAAAATCTGAAATTCTTCTTAAGTAAGAATAATACTATTAAGATGTATTAAAACAAAATAACAACATTGACTCCTCTTTGTAATATTGGCAATCCAAACGAAATAACAACATAGACTCTTATTCATAATATTGGAAACACAATAACACACATAAAGAAACAACTAGCTTTCCTTTAAGCCTATGCACCATGTGATGGATGATATGGAATGGGAATAAGCAACAAATCTTCTTTCCTTTTGATAGTGATACCAAAAGACTCACCCATGTCCATATTCTCAAGTAACATTCCGTAGAAGTTTCCAATCGAAATGGTGCAATAGCATTGCAAGAGGAAGCTCAACATTTGCGAGGCCAAATGACATTCCTGGCTACATTCTCCTTCTACAACCAAATGGCATGTATTCAAAATTAGTCCCCTTATAGTCAATAAAACAATCAATGAATCTCTTAGGATTGAAACTCTCCGCATCAGTCCAATATTTAAGATCTCTTCCAATCAACCAAGCATTAATGATAACTTTGGTTTTGATAGGTATGTTGAATCTATTAATCTTGCATTTCTCTCTAGATTCTTTGTGAAGTATCAAAGCAGTAGGTGGATGTAATCTAGAGTCTCTTTTACTACTAGCTACTTTTAAAATTTTCATTTCATTAATGTTCGTCTCATCAACCTTCCCTTTTCCATTAATGAATTCCCTCACCTCAACTTGTGCCCTTCTCATTAATCTTAAGAAAAACAAACATGTATCGCGTTAAGGCTACCTAAAACCCTTCGAAGATGTAAGAGATATTAAATTTTTTTCACTGATGTATATTTATAGCTTTGATGTTTTTGGTAGTTAAGGGAAATTCAAGACCACCTCACTTTTGAAATTTCAAGAGAGCATCTACCAGGTCTACATTTACTCTTTTCAAACTGTAATTCAAATAAATGAAACAAATTTGTAGTAATGAAACTTGCAAGCCAATTCCTAACATCCATAGCAATTGACATGGACGTGTTACATATGGATTTAACAAACCTGGTTACTAGTCTTTTGCTAGGAGAAAATCGATGCCTGTTTTTACCTATTGTTGAAAGGAAAGGAAATTAATAGATAAAGAAATGGATATAGTTGGTCTAATTTGAGGAAGATTGGGACCTCCCAAATAAGCTTTTGCTTTTTAGTCATAATTCTCTACCTTTCATTCAATCTCAGGAGAGTTATTTATACATTTAATTACAACAGGAAAAAATAAAGTAGGAACAACCCTATAGCAAAGTAGGAACCACCTTTGAAAATCTTGTCCCACTTTTATAGATAATGCTAACTTTATTTAATTTTGTTTATTGACATACCACTAAGGCTAGGTCCACCTAAATTTGTACTCTTATAATTTTTTAATTATTTAAGCACATAACACTCTCCTCACCTTAAAAGCTTCCTTATCCTCAAAGATTAAATTCTTGATATCTCATCTTTAAATGCACTGAATTCTCCCAAGTTGCTTCAGTTGGTGACAACCCCTTCCCATGCCCTAAAACCTCTTATACACCCTTTCTTGTATGCCTATCTAGGATTGCTAGAGGCATAGGCATAATTGAATCTTTATCTTGAGGTAGAGTTGGCAGATTTGTTTATACCACCACACTTTCTCTAATGCGTTTCTTCAGTAAAGACACGTGAAAAATAAGATGTATCTTGGAGCTATCTGGTAACTTTAACCTGTATGCCACTGGTCCCACCTTTTGAATTATTTCAAATGCCTCGTAAAATCTTGGTGATAGCTTGATTTTTTTTCATAGCCACTAACATCTAACGATAAGGTTGCAGATGCAAATACACAAAGTCTCTAACGTCAAAGCATTTTTCAGTATGTCTGGCATCATATTTCTTCTTCATTTGGTTTTGGGCATTCATTAACTGTTCTCTGGCATCCACTTGACTAGTTCCAAGAACATAAGACAATAGTGTAGACGACCGTTTACTATAGACTACCTCATATGGAGTCTTCTTGGTTGATGAATGGATGCTGGTGTTGTAACAGTATGCTGCCCAAGGAATCCATTTCACCTATTCTTTTGGTCTATGGCTGGTAAAGCATCTTAAGTACATCTCTATTGTCCTATTAACTACCTTCATTTGTCCATCAGTTTGGAGGTGATATAAGGAACTAAAATTGAAATTGGTCCCCTCTAACTTGAATAATTCCTTCCAAAATAAACTTGTAAATGTAAATTTTCTATCATAAACATTACTTCTAGGCATGCCATATAATTTGAAAGTCTGTTGAAAGAACACTTGAACAATACTTATGGCCGTATATGGATGTGAAATTAGGATAAAATGAGCAAATTTTGACAATGTCTAACCACAAAAATATTTGTCTTCCCTTGAGAACTTGGGAGGCTTTCAATAAAGTCCATTGAAATATCAGTCCATACCTGCAAAGGAATTGGCAATGGATGGAGCAGTCCTGCAGGAGATGTATTGTCTGCCTTGTGTCTCTGACAAACATCACACTGCTTGATAAAATTTTTTTATTGTTTTTCTCATTTTCTTCTAATAAAAAACAAATATTACTCTTTGCAAAGTCTTGTGATACCCCTTATGTGTACTTGAATGCATTTCACTCACATTTGGCTATACTAATGGAGAGTCTTCCAACAAGTAAATTCGACTTTCGAAATAAAGGACTTTATTTTTATACTCCCAAAGTCCCATAGCTTCCCCTTGTTCACACAATCTCACTATTTGCTACAAAGTTGAATTATTTTGTACTTCATCAAAAATGGATTCCAACCATTATGGTATTGGCAAGAGAGCATCTACACCACGTTTTGTTTTCCTTTTAATATATATTCTATGGAGAAATCATACTCCACTAACTTTGCAAGCCATTTTTCTTGGGCTGTTGTTTATCCTTTGTTCCCACAAGTGTTTGAAGTTTCTCTGATCAATCCTTACAATGAATTTTCTACCAAGTAAGTATGGCCACCACTTTTCATACTATAAGCACGAAAGCCAACATCTCTTTTTCATAAGTAGAAAGCAACAAATTTTTATCTTGGAAGGTTTGGCTGAAAAAAGCTATTGGCCTTTTTTTTTGCTGGAGAACTCCAGCAATTCCAAACCTTGATGCATCACATTCTACGATAACTTAAAAATTTGGTAAGGCTAAAACAAGAACCTGTGTCATCACCATCTTGAATTGCTCAAAGGAATCTTTAGCCTTATGACTCCACTTGAAATTTCCTTTCTTAAGCATCTGCATTAATGGCCTAGCAATTTTTCCATAATCCTTAATAAATTTTCTATAATACCCTATCAAGTCTAGAAATCCATGTAGGCCTTTAATAGTGTTACGTTTAGGCCATTCCAAAATTGCAATAATTTTTTCGGGATCTACAGCAACCACTTCAATGGAAATTACATGCCCTAAGTATTTCACCTCTTCTTATCCAAACGAACATTTTTCTCTTTTCATAAATAACTTGTTAGTCCTTAAAATAAATGACACGGTGCAACTGTTCTAAGTGATCTTCCTATGTCTTACTGTAAATTAAAATATCATCAAAGAACACTAGAATGAACTTACGAAGAAATTCCTTGAAAACGTCATTCATCAAGGATTGGAATGCAGAAAGAGCATTGGTGAGGCCAGACGGCATTACCATAAATTCATAATGCCCCTAATGAGTGTGAAATGCATTCTTGGCAAAGTCATTAGGATTCATTCGGATTTGGTGACGGCCGGAACGCAAATCCAATTTGGTGAAATATTTAGCTCTGTACAATTCATCATGCAACTCATCTATAACTGGGATTGGGAAATTGTCTTTGATTCTCATCTGATTCAAAGCTCTATAGTCAATACAAAGCCTCCAAGATCCATCATGTTTCTTCACAAGTAATACTAGAGAGGAAAATTGACTCTGACTGGGGTGAATTATTCCTGACTTCAACATGTTTGAAAATAGCCTTTCAATTTCATTCTTTTGAAAGTGTGGGTACCTATAAGGCCTTACACACATGGGACCACTTTCCTTTTTTAAAGGAATCTTATGATCATTTTCCCTTGGTGGCGGGAGCCCATGGGGTTCTTGAAACATAACTTTGAAATTTGTAGCACATGTTTAATTTGAGGATTAAGTGAGGACAAAAGAAAATTGGAAGGAAAAGTACCTTATGGGGCCATCAAGGAAAAAGAACATAGTTGTACAACTCCATCTTTTCTTTTCTTTAACTCCTTCTCAATTTCTTGCTCATCCACGTACTTATCTTCTAGAGGTGTCAAGCCTTTAAAAGTCACTTCTTTTCCATCAATATTAAACTTCATGCATAGTTTGGAAAAGTCCCAAATAATGGGCCCCAATGTTCTCAACCATTGCGCTCTAAGCACAAAAATCATAACCCTCCAAAGGAAGTAAATAAAGGTCAGCAACAATTGGAATTCCCTGTATCACCCTATACACCCTTTTACACAACCCAGCACTGGAAAGTTTTTCTCCATTTACTATTGCCACCACAAATTTTTTAATCCCAATAGGATCAATCCCAACCATTTTAGCAGCTTTATTGCTCAAAAAAATTTGGGTACTTCCTGAATCTACAAGAAAGGTAGAACAGTGTTTTCCTATCTTTCTTTGGACCTTCATAGTTTGAGGGGCTCGAGCACCATAAATTGCATTGAGAGAGAATTTTGGTTCGTCCTCAATTTTTCCATTCATGTTCTCCTTTTCTCCATCTTTACTTTCTTCTTCCTTTAGCCATATTCCTTTAATCAGGAACAATTTTTTACATCTATGACCTGGACTAAACTTTTCATTACGGTTAAAGCAAAGCCCCTTTTCTCTTCTCTCTCTAAGCTCTATGGGAGTTAGCCTCTTCACTGGTATTTGATTCTGACTTTTATTCGGCAAAACAACTCTATTAAATGTTGGTCTCTTGACTTCAAAGTTGTTTAACCATCTTTTACTTTGAATACGAGACTCACCCAGCCTTGCCAAACCAATTACAATGGAAAGAGTTGATGGACGACATGCTTGAACGTTTGTTTTGATATCATCTTTTAGGCCACTTACAAAATAGCCAACTTGTTGTACGAGGCTCAATCCTCCTGCTTTGATCAGCAATCTTTTAAATTGGGATTGGTAATCTCTTACCAATCCAATTTGTTGCAATTTTGTTAGATCATCGAAAAAATCTTGACCATACCTATGATGTATTCCTCCTTTGAAAACTTCCCATGTTTTCATCAACTAGAACCACAGTTGTGCATCCCCTGCTGCATTAAATGAAGCTAATGCCACCCTTTCTTCTTTAAGCGTATAGTGAAAATCAAAAAATTGTTCAACTGTGCAAATCCAACTAGTAGGATGCCCTTCCCCATCGTAACGAGGAAAATCAAGTTTAACTGCTTTAGGAAGATAAGTGTTGAAAGAAGTTTCTCTGTTGGCTCCTCCTTTACGGGCTGCACTATGAGAATTCTCACCTTGTTCATGAGTTTTGGAGAATTCATCAAAAAGAGCATTCGTACATAGCTGCAAACATTTCTTGCATTTCTTTGAGCAGTCGTTCTTGACCAGTTAAAAGAGAACCCACATCGGCTTCTAAACTTTTCAACTTTTGCTCCTCTATGTCTGGCTCTGATACCAAAATGTTACGTGTGGACGTAACAAACCTGGTTACTGGTCTTTTGCTAGGAGAAAATCTGTGCCTATTCTTACCTATTGTTGTAAGGAAAGGAAATTAATAGATAAAGAAATGGATATAGTTGGTCTAATTCAAGGAAGACCGAACCCAAATAAGCTTTGCTTTTTAGTCAAAATTCTATGCCTTTCATTGATCTCAGGAGAGTTATTTATATATTTAATTACAACGGAAAAAAACAGAAAAGTAGGAACAACCCCAGAAAGTAGGAATCACCCCTGAAAATCTTGCCCTACTTTAATTTTATAGATAATACTAACTTTATTTGACTTTGTTTATTGACCTACCACTAAGACTAGGTCCACTTATGTACATTTGTACTCTTATAATTTTTTTAATTATCTGAGCACATAACAGGACGATTCTTGATCTTTGCTGTATTGCCGAAGGCTGCCCTTGAAATGACTGCGGATTTCAATGAGAAAACTTTCTCAGTTAAGTTAATAACTGATCCTGCTTTTGAAGTTAATTAGAAAATTATTTATTTTATCATGTTTTAATACATATCTATTATATTTTAATTCTTGAAGTGATCAATTATTTTTAAGTTAAAAAAAATAATCAAGGTACTTTTTTCTTTATCAATATGACTTTAGCTCGATATTGCTTAATATAAGTGATTAATCTTGAATAGATTCTTACTTTCCATAAATATTAAATAATTTTGTTTCTAATATGTTTATCAATATTGATTAGTGGTTGTTTTTAATCCGGGGTTCGAACTCCAAATAGTGCAAATAAGAGCTTAATAGACATTTCATTGTGGGTTGTTTTCGCTAAACCTTTGGACGTTGTATATAATCACAGTTCACAAGTATTCTGACCCAATTAAGCAACACCAGTCACAACAACTAATCTCAAAACCATAATTTGTATCTTAAATAAATATAATTTCTATATTTGATCATTTGTATTTTTGTGTTTAGGGATTTGTTCACATATAACCATCGACTTGCTGCGATGCTTTTTCCTGTTATGGAGAAGGCAAGTATTTGCATCATATCATATGTTCAATTTGCGTAATTATGTCGTCCAATCAATACTGTTAATGGATTTTTCATGGTTAGTGGATTGAGGTTGTTCCTTCTTTTCAGTCCTCGCAATGCTAACGAAATAATTCTTATTTAGTATGCAGAGCTAAGGCGAATTTGGGACTTCTATTAATTAATTTGGGCGTTGTGGCTACAAGATCAAGAAATTAATTAACTCCTACCGGCAGGGATTCCGTGGAGCCAATTAATGACAAGTGGGGGCAACTTTCCCCGCTGAATTTAAAAACTCCATTAAGTTCAGCCTACAATTACAATTACATTCACCTCATGAAATTCTAATCCTAATGTCATAATATGCCAACACTATTATAATTTCATCTACTCCGATAACTGAACTCTATTAAATTTAATTTGGACCAAATATAATTTCTCTCCTAAATTCCTTAGAATTAGTCTATGAACTCAACTTAAACTTTCTACAATCAACTTCATTCTCTCTCATTCTCGCTAAAGTATGAACTCTATATGAAACAAAACCACAAACTGTATAAAATTACACAATTCTTATTTTATTTATATATATTTATGATCTAATAAAAAGTTATAGAAGTTAGATTTTGAATTTTGATTAAACGGATTATTTGATGAATGTGAATATTAATAAATGAGAATCTATATAAAATTGGAAAAATGATATTATAATACAACAATTGTGTTAATTTCAATATATGTAAACAACGTTAATGGGTTTATATTTCACAGGGCTAATTTTTTTTCTTAAAATAGTGTTATAATTTGAATCATATTTAGAATATTATTGGTTTAAGTTTGCCCCAATTGCAACACATTTCTGGCTTCGTCATTGCTTGGGGGACTAATTTTGATCATTAATCTGAAACAAAGACCACAAAAATAGATTTCATCTTGAACCGTGCTCAAGTTAATAATTAAAGCATGTTATTCATTAATAACCCGATACATGACCAGCCGAGTTTGTAGCATTTTCGTTCTTGTTATAATGACTTCCGTGGACAAAGATTGAATTGGCGGACTACGATTTCCAAATTTGAAACCACTTGATCAAATTAACGCACATGATCGGAGACTACTTGATTGTCAAATCAAGAACAAGGAAAATAAATTGGACTCGAAAAAATCAGACGACCAATAGAACAAACGACCCAAAATTTTAATTAAACTTATACCCGTAATCTTTGTCCTCGAAATAAAATTTGAGACTACATTGCTCTATGGACCATTTGAGAAGATTATAATATACTAGTAAAATTTGAGAAGATATTGCCACCATAATGAAATTGAAGATTACTATAAGTTCAATTATAATTTTGAGTCGTTTATTCGATTGGTCGCCTGACCCTTTCCAAGTCAAATTAATTTTCCTTGTTCTTGATTTGACTACGACGTACTCTTTAATCATGTGCCCCTAACTTGATCATGTTACTTCGTCGTGAGCTTCTCAAAAGATGGTTCGCAGGTTTCAACTTTGGAAAACGTCGCCCACCAATCGAATTTTTGTCAACGGATAAGGGTATGTTTGACATTTTGTTGAAAATTGAAAGCTAATTTTCAATTTATTATGGTCATTACAGTACGGCCGTGTTGAAGGACTAAGATTATCTCCAATTTAATTGGTTTAGCAGCTAGGAAAATTCGCTTTGGCGTTGCCAAAAAGAAAAAACAAAAGGTCAAGGTGACCTGATGATGCGATGCAAGGACAGAGAAGGTGCTTCGCGCCGTGAAAAATGAAAGGGAATATTGCAACGGAAAATATTCCTCCATAATAGGAATTTTATATCAGAAACAAGTAAATTAAATACAAATCTTTTTAAGGATACAAATCTCTTTTTACTTTTCGTTGGCGTTAAAAATTTGACTACTGTTAGTCTAACTTCTCTCCTAAACCAACACTATTCACAACCTTCCAATTACGCACTTACTAGGGGAGGTATTCTTACCGGCAATTCAACCTCAACCATGAAAAAGAAAATTTGCTGTCCATGGGCCACCGCTTCCCAAATAAGTTTTTTTCTTAAATAAGGTAAAATAGTCAAAAATTTTGTAGAAATTAATATGAAAAACCAAGTTGGACTTTTTTTTCCTTTTTTTAGCAGGTTTAATATTTATTTCTTTCATTATCTAACTAAATTCAACTTAAAAGACAAAAATATAATTCCAAATGATGAGATTAAGATGTGTTAAAAATACGTTTTCACCATGCTAACAAACGATAACGAGCTGTATCTTTTAGCTTATTTTTATTAATGAGTAAGTCGCTTTTTAGATAATAAAGAATACTTGTCAACTCTTTGAAATTTCATCAATTCATTATTTTTCACAAGCAAGATATAGTCAATTCTTTACCTACCAATTAGCCAAAGAATAAAAAATAAATTAAGGTTTAACTAATTTTTAGAACACCTTCTCTAAATTTTATTATTACCAAATTACCAAAAGATTTTGGAGTGAAAATACCACTTTTAGCCCGTTTTAAAAATTATCCTTCTAATATGACATAAAGAAATAATCCCTTAAAGAATAATTGGAGTTATATAATTTACGAAAGATTGATTATGACAGCCCCTTAAGACAATCTTATGTAAGGTTCTTTATTCTTTCTTCACCTATTTTCTTCGTAAGATTTTTCCATCTTTCTTTGCTATTTTCATTTGACTTACGTCACCTATTTTTCCATCTTATGTAAGGTTTTTAACTCTTTCTTCACCTATTTGGAAAATATTAGGAATTTTATATAGAAGATCTTTATCACAAAAGAGACAAGTAAATTAAATATTATATACACAAATCAAAATTCAAAATCTAAGAATACAAATCTCTTTCTTACTTTTCGTTTGTGTTAAAAATTTGACTACTGTGGTGATGATTGCTTATATATACATGCATAATCGGGGACCATACAATTACAATTCAAAAGTCTTAACTTCTCTCCTAAACCAACACTATTCACAACAACTTATCTCGAAACGTCTCCAAATGGCTCCGGCAGCTGCATTACCTGTTGAAAACAATGTTGTTAGGCGATCAGCCAATTACCATCCTGCAATTTGGAGCTATGATTATGTTCAATCTCTTAAGAGTAACTACGCGGTATGATAGTGTTGTTAATATTATAGACTTATGCTCACATGCAAATAAATCTTTTTGGATATTAATATATTTGTTTTTCAGGGAGAATCTTTTGCTAAAAGACTCCAAAAGCTGAAGGAAAAAGTGAGGATGATGCTTGATGCCGTGGTGGAACCATTACATCAACTGGAGCTCATTGATACCTTGCAAAGACTTGGAGTGCCTTATCATTTTGAGGATGAGATAAACAGAATTATCAATGCAATACACAGTAACAATCATAGCCATCATGGAAAGAGACAAGATGGTTTGTATGCCGTAGCTCTTGAATTTAGACTCCTGAGACAACACGGCTATGATGTACCTGCAGGTATATATTAATAATTTTAATCATTTTTATAATATAATATAACACATACGTCAAAGTCGGCATAGATCAATGGAATAATATTCTTAATTTATTTTTTATTGCAGAAATTTTCAATAATTTTAGGGATGAGAAGGGAAACTTTAAGCAATGCCTTTATGACGATTGCAAAGGAATTTTATATCTGCATGAAGCTGCATATCTTTTGAAAGAAGGAGAAGAAAGTCTATTTGATGATGCTAGAAATTTCACCACCACATACCTGAAAGAATATGTGAAGCTCCAGCATGACAAAGATGAGTACCTTTCCACACTGGCGAAACATGCATTGGAGATTCCGCTATATTGGCGAATGGTGAGATTGGAGGCAAGGTGGTTCATAGACATATATGAGAGAAGCCACGACATGAACCCTTTATTACATGAGTTCGCTAAACTAGATTTTAACGTTCTTCAAGCAATGCACCAAGAAGATCTGAAGGATTTGTCAAGGTACGAGCTAGTCTTAAAGGTTGATGATGATTCGGAACATCGACAAAGAAACAACCTCATTGTTAAAAAAAATGTTAAAATTAATTAATTAATTTGTAGCTAATCACTCTTCCTTTTTATGTAATTAAATTATTAAGGTGGTGGAAGAATAGTCGTTTGGGTGAGAAATTGAGTTTTGCGCGGGACAGAGTGATGGAGTTTTACTTATGGGCATTGGGAACAGTATTCGAGCCCCATTTTGGATATTGTAGGAGGATGCTGGCCAAGCTAGCTGCTTTAATAACAGCGCTTGATGATATCTATGATGTATATGGTACCTTAGATGAACTCGAGCTCTTTACAAATGCCGTGGAGAGGTTGGTACATGATAGTCTTATAATAGACTCCTATTTCTTTTCCGCCTTTTGGTTATCTATAAATATATATGAACAAAGTTTTGAATGGCATCAAAATAATTTCAGATGGGACGTCAGTGCAATGGATCAACTACCAAACTATATGAGGATATATTTTCTTGCTCTCCACAATTACATCAACGAAATTGCTTATGATGCACTCGTAGAACAAGAAATTCACATCATTCCTTACCTAAAGAAAGCAGTAAATTTCATTTACTTTCTGTTTAATTAGTGATTAAATTATTAATTAGATGTCATTGCTTAAATGATTAATTGCAAATTAATTGTTTCAGTGGGCCGATTTATGTAAATGCTATTTCCTGGAGGCAAAGTGGTATCACAGTGGATATACCCCAACCCTTGGAGAATACATGGATAATGCATGGACCTCAGTAAGCTTACCTTTGGTACAAGTGCATGCTTACTTTTTCCTTACCAATCCAACAAACAAGGGGGAACATGAACACTTACAAGAATATCAAAATATAATCAAGTTTGTAGGAATTATAGTCAGATATTCAGACGATCTCGGAACATCATTGGTATACAGAATCAATACATCTTTTGCAATATAGTTAAAGTTAATTTCCGAGTCCCTTAATTTACATGGATTAGCTAGCTTATTAAATTCAATTGCATGTTCTTGATTAATTTTTAGGATGAAATCAAGAGAGGAGATGTCGCTAAATCCATCCAATGTTATATGCATGAAACTGGAGCATCTGAAAAAGACGCCCGTCAACATATACAAGAATTGATTACTACAACATGGTTGAAGATGAACAAAGAACAAATTGGAACTCCTCATTTGTCCAATACTTTTAAGAGATCTGCAATAAACATGATGAGGATAAGCCTATGCATCTACGAACATGGAGATGGACATGGTATCGAAACTCGAGAGGCTAAAGATCGTGTATTATCATTGCTCATTAATCCCATTCCATAAGGTGCCAAGCTCGAATTTGGAAGCGGATCATGGTGGCTGCTCTGTATTGTTTTTAAGGTTTAATTTCTTGGTTTTTAAATTGTCAAATTAAAATCTTTCCATTGGTTGTGTATTTATATTTATATGTTTATTCTTATTTCTTGGTTAAATATAAATTTTAGTTACAGTAGCTCAACTGGTTCAACCATGTGCTAAACCATATTATAATTTATCATAAGTGATCTGTAGTACTATAATTAACTATCGGTAGTATTTTTGTTTTAGTACTTATAACAATAGAAACACTACTAAATTTGAATGTTTCCAAATTCTTAAAATTATTAAATTATGAGATAAAATGTCTAATTAACCGTTTTAAAAATTTCTCTTAAATCATATCAAGTTAAATTCATTGCAAAAAATTAACCTGTATATATTTGTTACATTTTTATTAAGAAATTTAATTCAAATCTGCTATAGGAAAAATGATTGAAATATTTGAACTTAAGAAATTGGCGGGTGCGCAAATTGTAATTCTTTTGTTTAGTGCTTGACAACATAAATTATATATAGACAGAAGAAAATGATAGATTAGATATCATATTTTCGAAAATAACCTGAACCTTCTAATCATTGTACTTAGATAATCTTCAGAACTAAATGTAAATGATATGGTGATCAAATAATCTGTTATATAGAGACATTTTTTGCTGGCTGATTACGGGCCGTAAGATCATGGTAAAATATATAAAATATACATGTGTGTGGGTGCGTCTGTAAGGTTTTTACTTATAAAATTAATAGTGGTGATAATCTATATGACAAAAATTTATTAAAAAAATTATATCTTGAGTAAAAATTTATTATTTAAATTATCACATCATATTATAGACTTTAATTATATTTATATTATAAATCTAAAATTATTATTATTATTATAAAATTAACTAATTATGTCACAGGTCATAATATTGTCTGCACAATAATCGAAGGATGTTATGCAAGAGAAAATATTATTGTTTTTATTTATCTGGATTAATATTTAATAAAAATATAGGTCAGCTAAAAGTCGAAAGTTAATCCTGACAAGAAATATCTGCATCAAATTTGGAAGAAATTCAAGGATGCCAAAGCAGCTCATTAGAAATTATTCATGGTGCACGTGTAATTTGGTATCTTTCCTTACTGCATCATAATATTAAAATTATTAAAGTCATAGCGCGTGTCACATTTTAATTTTTGATCCCACATGTCAAATATTTAAAATGTTTAAGATAATTAAAGATGAAAATTATTTAAGAATATACCGATCCAACTTTAATTAGTCAAACAAATTCCCAAATGTCAAGACCTTTTTTTTTCCCCCTATTTTGGAGAGAGGGAATGGGCATATATCATGAGTTTAGATATTTACTTAATTTAGAATAATTCACTAAAAAGAAGCCCAATTTCTAAAGTAAATAAGGCTGGGGCCATTCACATCCTTTTTTTTATACGTCTCCAATCATGCCTGGCGTCTCGGTTCTGGGTTATGGAATATGAAATATTAATTATTTGATGGGTGTAAATATTAAAAAGATGGATAAATATTAATAAGATTTATATTTATATTTAATAGAGATAATATTTGGTATTAAGGTGGGTTTACAAAGTAAATACTAATATTTTAAATTTAGAAATGGGGTTTATTAATTGAGTAAGTTTATTAAGTAAATAAATAGAAGTAGGTACAAATAACCCCACCCAATAAATAAAATAAGATTTATATTTATATTTAATAGAGATAATATTTGGTATTAAGGTGGGTTTACAAAGTAAATACTAATATTTTAAATTTAGAAATGGGGTTTATTAATTGAGTAAGTTTTTTAACAATATATTTAGGATAATAAAATAATTGTTTATTGAAAAGAATATATTTTTTATACAAAATTTCTTGAGTTGAGATCGTTACCATAGCATTATAACCACAACAATAATAATAATTAAATTCAAAAATTAATATAAATCATTTGGCTTTGCCCCACTGTTATAAACATGATAAAAGTTTGATTCATAACTAAAAGGCTAGTTTGAGGTTGTTGCTGATGTGGAAAAAGTTTTTTCTTTTTTTTTGCAACGATAATACTTTTAGGGTTTCTTCTCAACCTGTTTCAAAAAGACGTTGTTGTAAAAAAAAAAAAACGCTAAAAGCCAAGGCTTTTCTGTTTTTTTAGAAACCTACTTTTGCTTTTAAAATGTAAAAAGTCTAATGCACCCTTACTAGAAAAATAAAAATACATAATTATCATTGTTAAAATTTTTTTTAATTATACTTAATTAATAAGAAAAAATTATAAATTATTGATTTATTTTCATAAAAAGTTTTGTAAATTTTATTTATTTTCACAAATTTTTATATTTTTGAGAAATTTTAATATTTTAAATTTTTATAATATTTCATTTAATTGAATAATTATTTAATAAATAGAATTTTTTAAAATATTTTTTATTCATTATATTTATGAATATATATTTATATTTTATAATTAAAATATATATTGAATATAAATTCATGTTATGTAAATTTATAATATGAGTGCATGAAATTTAAATTATTCCATAAATAGTTAGATCTATTTTGATATTATAATATGGATTTTAAATTACTTTGGTCTAAAATATTATTGTAAATAATTCATGTATAAAATTATTTATAAAATATTTTTGCAAATAATTTATATACAATTTATGGGGAATGGTTAAAAAAAAGAATTGATTATGAAACATTATTTAAATAATTTATATAAACATTGTTGAAAATAAGTATAAAAAGAAAGAAAAAGAATTGATTATAAAATATTAATAATATATTATAAAGGAATAATAAATATATCTGCTTTGGTCATTTGTATATAATAAACTACAACAACAACAATTTCGTACACTCCTATCATACTTTTGAAAATTAAACGGTTTTTAAAAGTTAATTTACTAAATTCTCTCGTGTTTTTTTTTCAAGCTGATTTTTTTCTACAACAAAATAGAAGCTGCTATTTTTTTCTGAAACAGCAATCTCAAACTGACAACAAGTTTAATTAATTTTGACATGCTAAAAATGTTGTATTTGAGACTTTAGATTAAGCAACTATGATTGATTGTTATCATAAATTCATTAATCATCTTATTCAATTATATTAACTTTCCCCATTTATAAAATAATAAAAATATAATAGAAAATTTTCAATGAGCAGTTTCTTAATTAGATTTATTAGTTCAAGAAAGAAAAATTTTAATCTTAATTTGACTCACATTTTCTTATTTTGGTCAAGTCATGGTAAGACCTATAGCTACTTGGCGTAATTCAGATGGAACCAAGCTGTCAAAACCACCAAAATTCGCAAATGGACAGTGCCCGCTGCCCCCAGCCGTCATTTTGAACAGTACTGTGACAATGAGAAATTATCTAATGTACTAAAATGGGAAACTGCTACAGTCCAACAGCTGGACCAATAAAGCTGGACTGTAGCTTCTTGTAGCCTTATTGTAGCTTAAGAGTCTGCATGAAGACAAAGAAGGTAACCGGCTACTTCAAGTTTGGGCTCCAGCATGTCTCCCGCACTCAACAATTTTTTTCCCGCCCATCAAAACTGAAGCAAACTTTAAACTGGGACTGAAACCGTTGCACAATTCATTTCCCGCCCATCAAAACTTGCAATGCTGGACTGTAGCAGTTTCCGTGGATCGCCAAGTGCAATATGACACTAAAATTATATCGATTAAATGGATTGCACTTACATTAAAAAAGAAGCAAATTTTAATATGCGTATTTGATAAAAAGAATTCGTTAATTAGAAAGATTTATTGTATTTTCATAATGATGTTTAGTAGTAAACATAAAAAATTCATACATTATAATTGAATAGTACAATTATGTAGTACAAAAGAAATCATTAATTAATTAATTGTGTTTTAAACATATGAAATTTTTTTATGGTTATAAAATAAAAATGCAAATTTTCATATGCATATTTGACAAAAAGAATTCGTTAATTAAAAAGATTTATTGTATTTTTATGGGGATGTTTAATAGTAAACATAAAAAAATTCATACATTATAATTTTATAGCACAGTTGTGCAGTACAAAAGAAATCATAAATTAATTAATTGTGTTTTAAACATATGAAAATTTTTTATAGATATAAGAAGTCAAAAGATTTTTTTTTGGTTAGTATAACCATAGTCAGATTCCAAGAGGAGCTGAAAATATTTCCTAAAATCTTATAAATGTCGTAAGCTGATATATAAAAGACGAAAAAAAGGATAAAATAGTTGTAAATATCTATATAAAAGTCATGAAATGCATAATTACTTTTCACCAAATCTTTGCCAATGAATCATATTTCTAGGAATACCCCTAAATTGTATCACACAAAAGTTGTAAATTATGAATAAACATCGTGTCTGAATGAAAAAAAAATTGTAAAATAGTAAATAAAATTAGTGATCAAACTTACTCATCATGACATGGCATCAAAGTAAAATTTTGCAAAACCTTATAAAGTCGTAACCAAACATATACGAGCTCGTTAAACGACTATAGAAGTTGTGAATCTCTAAATAAAAGGAGGTTAACTTCAATATTTCTCTTCACCAAGCGTAACTATAGTAATTAGTACTTATATTTCCGACAATGGCACTTCACAAATTCATTTAAGATTCATAAATTATGAATAAAAGTCATAACTAAAGGTAAAAAAAAAAAAATCATAAACAGAAGAATAAAAGTCGTTGGGAAATCACTGTTCAGCTGTTACAGGATTTAATCGAAATTTCTCCAACTCTTATAAGATCTGTATAGGGAATATAAAAGTTGTCAAAAATGTGACAAACGTTGTAAAACACTATATAACAGTCGTAAAGCCCACTATTATAATTTTGCATAAGAGTCGTAAATTCTTAATCATAGTTGTAATTGAGGGTAAAAAAAGCATAAACAGAAGAATAAAAATCGTAAGGGACGTAACAGTTCATTTCTTATGGGATTTAACCACATTTCACCAACTCTTATAAGATTTGTATCGGGGATATAAAAATCGTGAAAAATGCGTTAAAAGTTGTAAAAAATGATGTACAAGTCATAAAACCAACTATTACAATTTCGTATAAGAGTCGTTAATTATTAATTATACTCGCAATTGAAGGTATAAAAATCATAAATACATGAACAAAAGTCGTAAGGGAGGCCACTGTTCATTTGTAATGGGATTTAACCCACATTTTCACCAACTCTTATAAGATTTGTATCGGGGATATAAAAACCGTAAAAAATGCGATAAAAGTTGTAAACCACTATATACAAGTCATAAAGCCCACTATTACAATTTCGTATAAGAGTCGTAAATTATTAATCCTAGTCGCAATTGAAGATATAAAAATCATAAATACATGAACAAAAGTCGTACGGGAGGCCACTGTTCATTTGTAATGGGATTTAACCCACATTTTTATCAACACTTATAAGATTTGTATCGAGGATATAAAAACCGTGAAAAATACGATAAAAGTTGTTAGCCACTATATAAAAGTCGTAAAGCCCACTATTACAATTTCGTATAAGAGTCGTAAATTATTAATAATAGTCGTAATTCAAGGTAAAAAAATCATAAACGAAAGAATAAAAGTCGTAAGGGACGTCACTGTTCACTTCTTATGGGATTTAACCCACATTTTCACCAACTCTTATAAGATTTGTGTCGGGGATATAAAAGTCGCGAAAAATGCGATAAAAGTTATAAAAAACGATGTACAAGTCATAAAACTAGCTATTACAATTTCGTATAAGAGTCGCAAATTCTTAATCCTAGTCGCAATTGAAGGTATAAAAATCATAAACAGAAGAATAAAACGCGCAAGGGAAGTCACTGTTCATTTGCTTTGGGATTTAACCAAAATTTCTCCAACTCTTATAAAATTTATTTCGGGGATATAAAAGTCGTGAAAAATGCGATAAAAGTTGTAAACCATAATGCAAAAGTCGCAAAGCGCAGTATACAATTGCACACAAGAGTCGTAAATTCTTAATTATTGTAGTAATTAAAGATATAAAAATCATAAACCAATGAATAAAACTCGTTAGGTAGATCACTGTTCATTTGCAATGGGATTCAACCCATATTTTCACCAACTCTTATAAGATTTGTGTCGGGGATATAAAAGTCACGAAAAATGCAATAAAAGTTGTAAAAAACGATGTACAAGTCGTAAAACCAACTATTACAATTTCGTATAAGAGTCGTAAATTATTAATCATAGTCGCAATTGAAGGTATAAAAATCATAAACAGGAGACTAAAACGCATAAGGGAAGTCACTGTTCATTTGTTTTGAGATTTAACCGAAATTTCTCCAACTCTTATAAGATTTGTTTCAGGGATATAAAAGTGGTGAAAAATGCAATAAAAGTTGTAAACCACAATGTAAAAGTCGCAAAGCGTAGTATCACAATTGCGCATAAGAGTCGTAAATTCTTAATTATTGTAGTAATTAAAGATATAAAAATCATAAACCAATGAATAAAACTCGTTAGATAGATCACTGTTTATTTGCAATGGGATTTAACCCACATTTTCACCAACTCTTATAAGATTTGTATGGGAGATATAAAAGTCGTGAATGTTGCAATAAAAGTTGTAGACCACTATGTACAAGTCGTAAAACACACTATTGCAATTTCATATAAGATTCAGAAATTCTTAATTATAGTCGTAATTGGCGGTAAAAAAATCATAAACAGAAGAATAAAAGTCGTAAGGGAAGTCACTGTTCATTTGGTTTGGGATTTAACCGAAATTTCTCCAACTCTTATAAGATTTGTATCGGGGACATAAAAGTCATGAAAATTGCAGTAAAAGTTGTAAACCCCTGTGTACAAGTCGTAAAACATACTATTGCAATTTCGTATAAGATTCCTAAAATCTTAGTTATAGTCGTAATTGATGGTATAGAACTCATAAAGAGAAGAATAAAAGTCGTAACGAGACTCACTGTTCATTTGGTTTGGGATTTAACCAAAAATTCTCCAACTCTTATAAGATTTGCATCGGGGATATAAAAGTCGTGAAAAATGAGATAAAAGTTGTAAATTACTATGTAAAAGTCGTAAAGCACAGTATCAAAATTTGCGCATAAGAGTCGTAAATTCTTAATTATGGTAGTAAATGAAGATATAAAAATCATAAACCAATGAATAAAACTCGTTAGGTAGATGACTGTTCATTTGCAATGGGATTTAACCGACATTTTCACGAACTCTTTTAAGATTTGTATGGGAGATATAAAAGTCGTGAATGTTGCAATAAAAGTTGTAGACCACTATGTACAAGTCGTAAAATACACTATTGTAATTTCGTATAAGATTTGGAAATTCTTAATTATAGTCGTAATTGGCGGTAAAAAAAGTCATAAACAGAAGAATAAAAGTCGTAAGGGAAGTCACTGTTCATTTAGTTTGGGATTTAACCGAAATTTCTCCAACTCTTATAAGATTTGTATCGGGGACATAAAAGTCGTGAAAATTGCGATAAAAGTTGTAAACCCCTGTGTACAAGTCGTAAAACATACTATTGCAATTTCGTATAAGATTCCTAAAATCTTAATTATAGTCGTAATTGACGGTATAGAACTCATAAAGAGAAGAATAAAAGTCGTAAGGAGAGTCACTGTTCATTTGGTTTGGGATTTAACCGAAAATTCTCTAACTCTTATAGGATTTGTATAGGGGATATACAAATCGTGAAAAATAAGATAAAAGTTGTAAATTACTATGTAAAAGTCGTAAAGCGCAGTATCAAAATTTGCGCATAAGAGTCGTAAATTATTAATTATAGTAGTAAATGAAGATATAAAAATCATAAACCAATGAATAAAACTCGTTAGGTAGATCACTGTTCATTTGCAATGGGATTTAACCCACATTTTCACCAACTCTTTTAAGATTTGTATGGGAGATATAAAAGTTGTGAATGTTGCGATAAAAGTTGTAGACCACTATGTACAAGTCGTAAAACACACTATTGCAAGTTCGTATAAGATTCAGAAATTCTTAATTATAGTCGTAATTGGCAGTAAAAAAATCATAAATAGAAGAATAAAAGTCGTACAGGAAGTCACTGTTCTTTTGGTTTGGGATTTAACCGAAATTTCTCCAACTCTTATAAGATTTATATTAGGGACATAAAAGTCATGAAAAATGAGATAAAAGTTGTAAACCCCTGTGTACAAGTCGCAAAGCGCAGTAGCACAATTGCGCATAAGAGTTGTAAATTCTTAATTATAGTAATAATTGAAGATTTAAAAATCATAAACCAATTAATAGAATTCGTTAGGTAGGTACTATTCATTTGCAATGGGATTTAACCCACATTTTCACCAACTCTTATAAGATTTGTATCGGGGATATAAAAGTCATGAAGATTGCGATAAAAGTTGTAGACCACTATGTACAAGTCGTAAAACGCACTATTGCAATTTCGTATAAGATTCGAAAATTCTGTGTTATAGTCATGATTGACGATAAAAAAATCATAAACAGTAGAATAAAAGTTGTAAGGAAAGTCACTGTTCATTTGTAGACGGGATTCAACGGACATTTTTTCAACTCTTATAAGATTTGTATAAAAAATGTAAAAGTCGTAAAAAATACAATAAAATTTGTAAACGTCTATATCAAAGTCGTAAAGCCCTCTATTACAGTCCATAGCTTATGGAATTTAACTAAAATTTCTGAGGCCACGTAAAAATCATAATCAGATATATACAGCTTGTAATTATATGTATAAAATTATAATCGTAGGGACAAAAGTTGTCAACCATACTATTCCTTTTCACTACCTTTCGTATAAAAGTAGTAAACAATGAATAAAACAATTAAAATGAATATATAAAAATAGTCAACCAAGTAATAAAAGTCATAGTAGAGGTTACTGTTCATTCAATATGGAATTTAACTAAAATTTCCATAAATATTAAAATTTTAACCGACCGTATATAAGTTGTAAACGTAGTGATAAAAGTTGTAAATTCGGAAAAATAGTTATATGTAAAAGTAAAATAATCGTCCAAATAGTAATAAAATTCGTAATGGAAATCAATGTTTATGGCTTACGGAAATAATCTATTGTTTTTTTTTATTTACTTACAAAACAGTCCAGATTCGGGTGGGTGAGGGATGTCCTTGTTGGTCGATAGGCGAAAGTTAGAAAACCTTAGCTTTCCATCGCGTACATCACTTATTTCATCCTCAAGTATTATGTCAAATGCAAACAGCTACACAATATACAGGTTCTATGTCATTATATGGGATTCAAACCATTTATCCAAAGCACAAAACATATAAACATTTAGTCACAAAAGCAACATATAAACATTCAGTCACAAAAGAATCTGACACTTACCACTCGCCAACCCATTGTTTCAATCTTTCTTCTCTGTTTGGGTGATGGCAAGGAGTCCCATATCGAACATGGGCACAAATATCTGCGACATATGGAATAGATTGTGACTTTAATGTTTTATACAAAATGCGATATGCATTCCCCACATCTGCTAGACATGCATGTTTATTTCAACGCAACAATGCTCTATTGTACTAGTGAACTATGGATTGTTTACCCATGTCATACAATATTCATCTTAATTAATTTGTTTATGAATTTAACATGTTCGATGTTATGTTACGATTGGTTGACCTACTACTGTATGTTGTGTAGTTCGTCATCACTCTTCCCGCCACTCTCGTCTTTCATCTATCATTACCTGGGTACATTTGTTCAGATTAGGCATATAATTCTTTCGATACTGCTCAGCCTTGGCCAGTCCAACTCCATCCAAGCTTTGAGTGGCTCGCACCGCTTTCTGCACAATATTGATTTACGAAATTAGTCTGTTTGTGTCATATTGTTTTAACCTCCACCCAGCCTGTTAATTACTTCATTAAAGATGCTTACCGAAAACCCAATTGGCAGGAACCAAATCCACTCGACACCTGTTTGCTGCCTCCTCTGTTCCATCGCTGTGAGCCCTGCATATACGTTTAACACCTGCACAATGGGTTTAGGATATGCAATTAGTCATTCTTTTCTCCCTGCCTTGCCACATCCACTCAAGACGACTGACTATCATGGTTAAAGTATTTAAATGTTTACACTTAGTCCAAGTTACTTATTTTGGCACTTGAGTTTTCTCACGCCCTCAATTGCCTACCTCGTTGTCAACCCACTCCTCCGGTCATAATGTTCGTAAGTTGAACCGCGTAGCATATGCATACTCGTATCTTACAATTATCTCCCTACAAAGTTAACACAACATCAACAATATTTTCATGTAATGCGAAATCCTTAAACCCAAACTGAGTAGTACTCACGCCGGATCAATTGCAGTGTTCATGACATATTCTATGACCTGAAGTTCCTCCTCAGTCACGGCTGATGGTACAACGAACGGCCAAGCCCAATAGCCCCACCTTCCTCTGCTTCCATGAGCTTTCACCCACGGAGTTGGCCTGTGCATGAATCGCTTTTTGAGGAAACTTCTCAGTTTGGGTGTAACTTCACTCCTCCCAGCTGACGAAACCTCAATGTACATTTCGTCTATCTTCTGTTTTTCCTCCTGCATATCACACAAGTCATATTCAAATTATTGCACAAGCAATTTAATATGTCAACAAAATAATAAGATAATTTCATTGGCCGCTGCCTCTCATGTTATTCATTGTTCCAACATTAATTGGATGCTTAATTGTTGTAATCATATTCGTAGGGACCGTAATGTTTTGTTTCCACCATACCTGTGCCAAAGTCTTATCGCCGTCACCTGAGGTCACATCTTCTTTCTTGACAATCACAACGTTTTCACCACCTCTATCTGCGGTAAGATCTTCAATCTCGCCAACCGTCATAATTTTTTTCCCTTTGCCTGAAGTCTTATCTTCATGCAACCTAACCACTATATTGCATTCATCTTTGTCTGCTTCATCATGGAATGCTAATGGAATTTTGCGCATATTTGAACCCGAAGCACTTCCTACAACTGAGTCATTTAAGTTCCACTGATGCTCTACCCCGTTATTATCCTCCTTAATAGCATTTGTATCTGTATTATCGCCTACTACACCCTCATTTTGCTCAGCTATCTCAACCGCAGGTTCACACGTATTGGCATTAACCTCCGTCTCGATTTTATCTGTAAGATTTGTTTTTCGTGCAGGAAGCACGTCATCCCATTCTGGTATGGTTGGTTTACTCTGCATAGACTTGGTACTTTCACGGTGTCCACCCACCATCGACTCCGGCTGCATGGCAGCATACCCTAGTCCTGCATCTGTCACATCATCATCCCGAGGCTCTGTCGTCTGGGATTTGTGCTGGTGCTCTTACATCCCTCTTTCAGAACTTCTAGAGGGGGGTTGTTGTGCGGCCTCGTCCTGCTTGGCCTTCACGATTTTAGTAACCACATCCTGCATCTCCTGTAGATATTTACTTGTAGACTGCACAATGGCTTCCATTTTGATCTGTCTTGCAACCAAGTCGTCCATGGTGTTTGCCATTTTCAGTACATTCTTTATTAGTATCGCTTCAGTAAATAGCCCCTTTCCTCTGTCACCATTATCGTCCTCTTTACCGCCGTCCCCGACCCAGGTACCCTGCACTAACAATATATGATCAGATATCATATAGCTCATTTGTTATTTTGGCTGCATGGATGCTTAGAATAATATGATTACCTTGTCCCTTTCACGTTTCAGGCGTGCCTGTATCGCCCTATTGATGTCACTTCCTGACCATGCAATAACTGGGCCTACCCGATTCCTTCCCCTCTTGACCTTGGCCCCCACTTTACGGATGAAGAGTAGCTGCATTGAAACAAAAAATAAATTTATTCCAGATCTATTCTTTCATATCCTCCAGCACCTGGATTAACATTAATTGTTCGTATGCAGCAAAGGTAACTTAAATTACAGTTGTACATTCCTTATGTATCTCCCACTGATTGCGTTAATAATTGTTAAACAGAGGTAATCTCTAATTCATCAATATTAAGTTACCTAAGGTGAATAGATGGCTTCATTCACTTACCTCCATGAACAGAACACATCCGGCCCAATGACTACATTTCTTCTCTGTCAAATCTCTAACACTATCTGTAAACTTGGTGAAGTAGAATGAGGCCCAGTTGAATTGATTTATTTTATGGGTTGGTAACAGCGAGTGTAGATATCCAGGATCGATTGACAACCCAGAGGTTGGGCAGAGCAGTGTAGCTAATGTAAAAAGCATGAAAGCCACCTTGAACCCTACCTCTTGGCTATTAGCCAGAATCTCCTCAAGCTTATTAATTGTAATGTCGCGTCGCCCATCGCATAATTTTGCACCCCATTCTGCAACATCTGAATTATTACCGCATAGTTTAACGGGCAGTCCTCCATCCATAACTCCCAAAGTCTCCGCAAAGCTTGCAACACTTAATAGCAATGACTCATCGTCTAGTTGTAACACATATGTCCCCGGGTTGAAGTCATCTAGTAATAGCAAACACAATCTACTCCTCAATCTCCTGGGTCTTATATTCAATAGATTCCCCAACCCAATCTCTTCAATTGCAGCTCTCTGCACTTCATTCAATTTTTGTACCTGTCGATGAAATCCCTGGGGACTACAGCTTGTTTGGAATGACTCAAATCCAGATTTGGTGATGTCTTCATTGGCACTTTTGGTCTCGGCTTCGGGCACATCGACAGGTTGTTGGTATTCAACATACTTGGCCTTGTCGCTGCTACTAAGGGACCTCCACTTTTCGCTAATTTTCTTATTAACCTGCAGATGCCGTAATGGTGCAGTTAAAAAAGTACAACTACAACTACATGTGCATCACAACTAAACTCCACACTTTCGACAATAGTCATTTATTACCTCAATATCGATCTTTATTGTGCTGTCACTCTATCGAATTAATGTTATCTGCTCCCGCCTGCACATGAAGCATGTCGAAAACATGTTACTGGCAACCATTTAAAATTTTTGACATGTTGGGTATTGCATTAACACTATATGTTGTTCTCACAACCCGGACACGTCAACCTACTAATCATTCATGCTAAATGCAGTACACTTGGTTCACAACGTGAGTGCTGTTCGTACAGAAGGCCCTGCCATTACCTAGTGCGACGTCCTAATATGAATATCACATTAATCGAGTAGAAATGCACTATGTCACCAAAAGGTTTAGCATAACATACCTAAAATTCATCCACTTAGACCCTTGCTTCTACCTCAATGTATGTGGTGGTTTGAAATTCTCTTGCTGCTTGATTTCATCAGAGTCCTGTTCGATATTTGTCGACCCAATTCGCCTTTGCTTTGCCATCATGTCAGTGTAGATAGATTGAAACGAGATAAGGATACACCTCCACTTTTTATGCTCTTGACTTTTGCAGTTTGATAACCACTTCCGCCCTTAACAACAGCTGTAACTGGTGTCTGTACATAATCCTGTTCATTGTCGCCTTATGCATTTAATTTCTGGCTTACCTACCCACCCCTTAGGCAAATCACCGATTTCTCCCATTTTATGTGCCTTTTCTTACCCACATGGTATGAAAAGTTGCACCTACACCCTCTGTTTGAAACACCTGTTATGAAGGAAATGTATATAAGATTTTGGACATAATTACGAAGACCATCGTACCCACAATACATAGGTCATATAGCTTGAGGCCCCCTCTCCCACACACGCACATATATATGCAGTAACTTGAAGGAGATTGTCGTACTATGTACAAGAGATAAACTATGCAGCCCATATGACGCCCCATCATTGCATATAATTTTTATATAAACAGTATGAACTTGGCCCATAGTTTACAACAAAAGTAAATTGTAGGAGATTGTAGTGGAACCAGTGGAGATATAAAATGCAGCCCATATGACATCCCTTCCTTGCAAATTCTGCATCTTTAAACAGTTTCAACTGGGCCCGTAGTAACAACATCAAAGTGGACTCCCTATTTGGACCTCATGGTTATGGACCTTCTGCATCCATAATTATTCTAAATTTTATGGTTGCAAAAGTGTATATAATATTTGGACAAATAATAAATTGAAAAAGCTTTAACCACTGTGAAGATGAAATCCAACCATGTAGTTCACCTTGTTGGTTCGTAACGCAACCGATACAATTAATATTTGTTGCGTAAAATTTGCTAAGCTGACGAAACAGTGTGATTTAGTACAACGTCACTGATTTCAAATATTATATATGAATGCTATTAACTAATAAAACTATATACCATGGTTATTATTTCAAATCTTCCTTCATCTCAGTGACGAAGGAAATTAGTCTACGTTACCTTAATCGAAGTAAACACAATTGTACAAAATATCCACTTAATATGAAAGCAGAATAATCCAATAAACTTGTACTAGCGATTGGCGAGGACATATAAACCCATCAAATGCAATCGTATTTGGAACTGTAGATGATAATATAAATGCCATCGTAATCCATGAATCCATTCAATGGGCCTAATTGAGTGGATTGCACAAGGGGGTGAACTTATACGTGATTCACTTTAGAGTGTGTCACATGAACATGTGCATCAACGAGGTGAATTTTTATATGTGAGTGTTATTGCCAAAGTGTACATGACATGTACATCTTTGCGTCAACCCAACCCCAGGAACCCCATATTGTCATCATGAAATGCCCGACATGCAGACGCCATAAGCCAGATATCTTGCTGACACGGATATAAATCACGTGAACTCATATATTGAAATAGACGAGAATAGATCTTGAACCTAACAACACTGCGATCATGCCATGTGACCCACTCCAGGTTACAGGACGTGGTGGGGGAGGGAAATGGCTCAAGAAATATATCATGGGTGGGCCAGCCTAGTGTGCAACATTCATCATGAGTTCAATTACAGATGCAAATAGGGCCTACATTGTCAAAATTGATTTTACTCAATTAAACTGGTACAAGCAATTAGCGAGTATGGACGTTGCATATTGCGAAACAATAAGTTTGGATGTGATTAGTCGGTAGGAGCACCAGTGGAGAATGATGTAATCCAGACAGATGTATGAAATATGAGAGGAAACGGGTCACTCACTGCCAGAAGGTCAAGGATATAGCTACTTTATTGACATAGCGATAAAGGTTATTATGATCGCCATGTGGCCATACAGCTCACTCAAATGTACCAGTGCCTCTATTACGATGTAGCCAACAACATAATATTTGTTCATAAATATAAATCTGTAGTATCCTAATTTTGTCCCCAAGGAAGCCATGTTTTCCGAGTGAAAAAGAGGGACACTCCAGCGTGAAGGGAAGTTGCAATCGTGGTGTCATGGTGGTTTTATAAATTGTGTAGTGTGTAAATTTGTATACAATTTTTGTAGTGTGGGATTTATCTGAACTTCGCCATTTTTGACATGCCTAATTGTGTGTTCAGGGGAAATGGTATGTTGTATTCAAGGGCATTGAACCCGGAATATATGGCAGCTGGGAGGAAGCCAGGAAGCAAGTAGACCGCTACTCTAATACGAAGCACAAGGCATACAAAAATAAACACGAAGCTGAGCTCGCATATGCTAAGCATCGCCAGTTTAAAACAACCCATGGCCAAGGCAGTGGTTCTTCCATAAATGAAGTAGAGTCATGTACACGTAGTATCCACTACTGCAGTTCGAGTGCAGGTGCGTTTGGATACAGCAGTCAGAGCATGTAAAATTTATATAACTATGAGGTAATATGTTATGATGGAGGCAGTCATGGATGATAACAGTTACATGAAATTCATGTGCAGGTTTACGTGGTGCTGACAGAGGGATGACAGCAAACATAGTTGCAAGTGATAACGAGGTAGGGACTTCTTCGGACATTTCTGAAGGTAGAAAACAGACACATCTGACGAGTGGTGCATACCTTCCAGAAACAGAAGGGTGTAGTGGTGCACGTATAGGAGGAAATATGGTGTTGGAGGAGAGACTGTTAAAGTTCGAAGGAGATGTGAAAGCAGAGTACAACCGACATGAAGCAAATGTTAAACTACTGTATGAAGATATGTGCGAGAATATAAGGCAACTGTGTTCACCGGCTTCAAAGAAATGATTCCTTTGGTGGGACTCCGAAGTGATGAAACTGGAGTACTAGTGAAGGGGTGGGTGGGGTTATGACTGCAGTGTAAGTTATTTTGTCCAACCATGCATGGAAGCCATGGTGAATATACTTTACAATCATCAGAGGGTTGGATGCAGTAGGAGTGTTTTCACAATATTTGTACATTTTATGATGACCTGCAATCAACTACCATAAGAGTCAACATACGTTTAATAAATTCTGTTTTGAACGAGATAATAGTTTGTTGCTTGGAATATAATCGTGCCAACAGTATGAATTTCGGGAGCAATTAAAAGTGAAATACATATGCCTTTGTGGGTAAACACATAACTACACGTTGTGCAAAAATACAATTAGTAGGACAAATTTCGTAAATCAATTTGGTCAATCAGGCAAAATTTTACAACCTTGTAGATCCATAAATTATGATCATAGCTGTACTCGAAATTTACGAAACAGACGGAGATAGAGAAACAGTGGCAACAAACCAATGTTGAATATATTTAAATTTTTTTCTCAAATAGAATATTTACACAATATAATATCACTAATTGAATTTGAATCTCAAACATCGTGATGGAAATTTATAAATGTTTACATATGATGTAAAGTATATTTATAGCCAAATATTTTAATTTCCAAAAAATAAAAAGAAAAACTGATTGACACTAAAACTAGTGGCAACCCTGAAACGTTAAAGTAACCAATTAATTATTTCAAATATCTGTTGGAGAATCAATTATGAGGTTAATTTAGTATATTTTACGTGTGTATATAATGTTATATCTGAAATACTAAAAATCAATGATTATAGTGTCTTTCAATAGTTAAATGAAAAAGAACACGAAAATAATTTGATAAAACATGGAAAAAAAGTCGTAACAGAAAAATAATAGAAGATGAGTTATTTGGTTGAAAAGAAATTTGCAGTAATTTTTTTAACATGTACAAATGTAATATATATATTTTATAGTTATTATTACAAGGATAAATTTGTCGTAATAAACAAGAATATGCATCGTTAACAATTTTGGTAACAACTATGTCATAAAGTAAACAAAGAAACTTTTAAGTGGTTTGATCAAAGGTTGGTCTTAATTTATGGTAAATCCATCAAAATCTTTGGTCGTGAATCGTATTCCAATTAGGCAAGAAAAAGAAGTGGTAAATTAACTTACCTGGTAGTAAAATTGTTGGTTACACACACAATTGTACATGGCTAAGTTTGATTGTGGACCTTGTGATCGTGACAAATAACAACACTCGTTATAATTAAGATAAGTGAAGAACTGAGTAACATTTGAGACAGTGTAAGATAAATTGATAAAATTAAACTATGATGGAGAAACATACGAAATTGAGTGATAGTATAATTACGAGCCACATAATCAATTGTGAAACTATAATCTTTAAGAAAATATATTAATGAAATTTATGTGACTTAATTATTGATATAGGAATTATTTTAGTGTTGATAAAAATCTACTGTATAGGATGCCTAAATATATTAGTACCAAATAATTAGATTATGGTCGAAGATGCATTTACAATGTTGCTTAAACATCAAATGTGTTATTATAATTTAGTAAAGTACCGCTAAGGAGTTTTAAAAGAAAGGCAAAATTTTATTTGACCATTTACTTGACACAGTAAAAGTAGTTGGAAATATCACGATTTTGGCGGGCACTTTCAATCGAACCAAAACTAGAACAGACATTTTCAAATTATGAAACATAAACCAACAAATTAGGAACCAATAATGACGTACTTGGGCGTATAATTGACATAGAAGTCTTGTTTTATGTTTTCAAATCTCCGTAAATATTTAGCAAACTCTTCGTGTACCACTAATATATTATGCATATATTAGGAACAATAATCAATTAAATAATTGAAATGGGGGAATTAAAGCAGACACAAAATTAAAATTTTACTGTAAGAGGGAAAAGGATGTCAATGGATCTAGATAATTATTATAAAGTAAAGAAATTCTATGAAATAACAATATAGGGATGACAAAATAGCTGCAAAGGATGGAAAACATAGGTGGACAACATTTGGAGAGAATGAAAAGTGAAAGTAAAGTTGCCAGTGGCAATTGCAAAAAAATAGGTGGTAATATGAAAATTTATCCAGATCCATATATTAATTATAACCCATTGTTACGAATAAGTTAACAATTAAACTAGTCAGGGCTGTAGCCCGATGGAGTCGACACATAGCCACACCGATGATGAGAACTCCATTAAAGGGTTTATTCATATAATTTATAGTTTTAGAATTTGTATTATTATTTCATCTGAATCTTTTGTATAGGGTTAATCATTCAATTTGAGAAACAATTAATACTTTGTAGGTAAAAAAATAAATGGAAGTATAATTTAACCTGAAAGGCAGACTGAGCCATTGGCATGGCAGAAGAGGAGCTATAATAATGTTGTAGTGGAGAATCTATTGATATTGGACATTACCCCACAAAACAGGATGAAAATTCAACTACTTATAATAGAATTAGATAGTTACTCACTTTCTTTTAAGGTCCGTGTGTTGTTGGTCAAATACTGTGCCACCAAAGTTCAATATGCAATCCAAAGTCATTTGTAAATATTATGTTAATCATATTAAAATTTCTTGGTACATGATAGTTATGATGACAAAAACAAAAAGAGTCGTAATGGCAAAAATTATGCGTTGTGAAGATACCTTTTATTGAGGTACACTACAATGCAGTGGTTTAAATTCAGAAAGAATGACAATAAATTTAGTAAGGTTATGACATTAATAAAGTTTAAGACTATAAAATTCTGGTTATATTAAATTGAAGGAGGATTACAAATAAATACGTGCGTTGATAATAAAATGAGATGTTCGATAGAAGGAGAAAGACGAGATTGGCCTCATACAATGAGGCAATTTCCATGCAAGCTCGTAGAGAAAATGTTATGACTTATGGGTCTATGAACATAAATCTGAAGAATTAGTACATGAGGGGCCCGGGTTGATAATTTAAGAAAATGTGAGGCCCAAGCCCGGACAAGGCCCGAATCGTTTTACAAACGAAATCGAATGAGTTGTATCAAAAGCTCACTTAATGGGTCATCAGCAGAAGGGTTTTAAGGGAAAGCGTTCACGACGGGTAAAATTGGGATAAATGGCAAAATGGTGGGACAAGTAAATGGGATAATTTGACAAGATTGCCAAATTAACAACAAGTGACAAATTTATAACAGTTGCCACAGGGGAAACCTCACTGCAATTCCTTGGGTAACGACAGAAATCGTTGTTGGACATAGCTGAAGTTAGGCTGCAGATGCTGCTTTCCATTGGTGGGTGCAATGAATTATTAGCTCTACAGATGATGGTGCAATGTGTGGCTAACAAGTAAAGGAATGACCATGTGGAGCTGCATGTGAACGAGCATTTGAGCGCCGGGTGGATAGCTGCCTCTGGGATTAGTGGATTCAAACATGGTCATCATCAGACAACTGCAACCACGGGTAGTTAATGTACATTTTTTTTTTGTAATGGTGGAATAGGTGGTAGATTGATGGAGGCAATTTTTTTATGATTTTGTTTTATGCACACTGGCCAAGTAGACGTAAGGCCATGGAGGAGTCGTAAGGGATGTCAAATTGAACAATGTACGCTATTAAAGCAACACAAAATATGAAGGCCGAGAAGGATGAAATGGAGGACTCCATATGGGGAGGGTCGTGTAGCCAATGGGAGAACAGTGAGACTGAGAGGGGCGGCCACTTTATTAACCGATGCCGCAAAATGATGGAAGAGTATGTACATAGTAAGGTGAAGACGAAAGTAGTAGAGCCTGAAAATGAATGCATGATTAAGGTTAATTACGAAAGTGAAGGTGTCGAAAGCAGTGAGAAAGGAGGTTCAAAGATACTCGAAGATGGGACATTGCAAGTAACTAAGTTCTGTATCTTGGAGGTAGCAGAGGACTTCTATATGAATCATGTGAGGAAAAGGGGGTTCAGTGTTAGGAAAGACGTGCTCCATAAAGATAGTACTGGTATTTGTATTGGACGACGATGGGTGTGTGCTAAAGAGGGATTCAGGCGGGAGAAGTGGGTGCACAGGGCAGGGCAAGTGTGCCACTCCAGGGGATTAACGCGGGTGGGCTGCAAGGCAGCATTTCGTGTGAAGTTGAACAAGAGAAGCGGGGAATGGGAAGTGAAAGAATTCAATGACATTCATGCTCACTATTTGGCATCTGTAACAGAGGTGCATTTCTTTCCTTCAAATCGAAACGTGGAATTAAAAGATGTTGAATTTGCTAAGGGATTGAGGCAGGTTGGGGTTAACACTTCAAAAGCAATGGAGTACATGGTTTCTATGTCTAATAGTTTACGAAAAAAGATCTCCAAAATAAGATGGATGCAAAGCTTCATCTGCCGAATGATAGCAGTGATGCAAAAAGGCTAATGGACTACATTAAGGCTAGAAAAGATGTTGACCCAGGAGTGTATTTTGATTACAAGGTTGATACAGAGAATAGGATAGGGGATTGGTTTTGGAGTAACAGTGGAGCGTGCGCAGATTATCAAGTGTTTGGTGATGCGTTGGGTTTTGATGTAACGTATAAAACCAATAAGTACAGGAGACCGTTGGTGCTATTCATTGGAATTAACCACCATAGAAAAACTACATTGTTTTGGAGTGGGAATGCTTTCAGACGAGATAGTGGAGACGTATACCTAGCTTCTCATCACGTTCATTAAGGCAATGGATAATAGGCATCCATAATCTGTTATTACGGATAGGGATAGATCAATAAGGAATGCTATTCGTATAGTACTGCCCAATACAGTACACTGGCTTTGTTGCTGGCATCTACATAACAATGCAAAGTACAACACAGGGGATTTGGGATTTGCTGGAAAGCTGACAAAAGTAATGGGCGAAAACATGACTGTTGATAAGTTCGAAAATAGTTGGAGTGGAATAATGGAAGACCATGGACTAGGGAACAATGAGTGGGTGAAGAAGTTGCATGATGATAGGAGACTATGGGCTGAAGCATACTTGAGAGGCAACTTTTTTGGGGGGATGTGCAGTACGCAAAGGTGCGAGACGACTAATGCTTTCATAAAGCGCTATGTCAGTAGGAAGCTATCAATGTTAGAGGTGTGTTGCCAGTTGGAGAGGGCATTACGGAGGATGAGGAATAATGAGGCAAAGAACGATTTTCATAGTCAACATAGTGAATCGGTCTTGGAGACACATCTAGTAAGGTATGAAGACCAAGCACGAAAAGTTTTCACGAAGGCAGTGTTCTGCTTGGTTAAGGAACAGATAGCTGGAGAGGCACTGCTCATTGTTAGTGATAGAATGTCCAATCTTGGGGGTGTGGTTTATGAGATAACTCAATTTGAAGACCGAAAGAAGAAGTGGACGGTGGTATACCAGCAAATAAATAGTCAAATGGATTGCTTGTGCAAATTGCTCGAGAGCACCGGTATTTCGTGTAGCCATATATTTTGTGTAATAAAGGTTGAACATGTGGAAGAGATTTCGCATTGCATGATATTGGCTCGGTGGACAAAGACGGTAAAGTTGAGAAGCATTTGGCATAGTAGAAACATAGATCAGCCATGGGAACAAAGGAAAATGGCCAGGGTTGGAGCAATGGCAGCTGCAAGTAAGAAAATATGGGATTTTGCATCTGAGACCGATGATGGATATAACAAAGCAATGGAGTGTATATTTAGAATGACAATGCGGGCACAACATCTGATTGGAGGGCTACCAAAATCTAATGCCCAAGTAGAAGGTGTTGCACGCATCAGAGAAATAGTGAAGGACCCTCCGCTTGTAAAAGGAAATGGCAATTCGAGAACTACTGTAGAAGGTAAAAGCAGTCAACGTCGCAAGTGTGGACATTGTAGGAAGCCTGGCCATACGAAAACAACGTGTAGACAAAGAGATGTATTCGGCAGAAAGGGAACAAATAGAAGAAAGGGGAGAAATGAGGAACTTATTACAAAAAAAGACATTAGGGGTCAATGCACTAAATTTGAGCTAAGAAGACCTATGATGCAGGAACCAAGTTGGTTGCAGAACATGCCCTCATTTTCATCATGTGTGCCTAGATATGATGGGACACCATATTTTCAGCAAAATCATCAAGTGCAGGTCCATGACTTTATGAATAGGTACAAACTGCATAACATATGAGCTAAGTTTTAATTTATTATAGTCCAATTTAAACTTATTGGTGAGATGAAATGATGAAACGAAATGGTTATACAAGAACTTTAAATGAGATGTTTCAATTAAAGTGAGGATGTTGATGTTACATCCAGTTTAATAACATTTTAAATTATTTTCTAGAGCTCTACAATTTAATTGTGAATACTAAGAACCTAATTAGTTGATATGTGCTACTTGACAGATAGGATATGTGTCTGCAAGGTCTTGATCTTTTGACGTGGCTTCAAATCTCATATGGCCATGGAGGCTGCAGTGCTGCATTTGGTATGAAGATTACAGGTACTAGTAATCTGCTATAACGCATTCTTGGTTGATGATAATGTTTACCAAAAGCTTCCTACAATGCGATTTTTAGAATGGGAGTTTGGTATGGTCACCATAGAAGCAACGTTGAAAAAATAGAAAACTAGATTAATTTACAAACGTATGCGATATTTGCATGGTTTAATATTTTATTATGATCCATTATAGTAGTAGAATATATGGCCCTTTGACATTACCAGAATAGGTTGTTTAAAAATCGATGGCTATTTATAGGTCAAAACAGGGGTTGTGGTTGTTCTGTTAAGCGAGTGCAGGTGTCCTGGCAAACTATGTAGACATTATCCACTACAAAACAAAATTCATGGCATTGCATAAACGCTGGTATGGAATTGTGATGTTAAAAGTCATTAGATGTAGCCACCTGGTTTCTTCGTCTTTAAACGTATATGGAATATGGAATCTATAAATTTTTGTATCCACCACAGTTCTTGATATTGGTCAAGGGCTCATATACCTATATAAGGTACTAACCAAGTAGGGGCTTTCCGATATGGCATGGTCAAACGACATGTGTGAGTTCATGCATTGCTTCATTAATATGATTTGTTCATTAGGTGTTTGTGCAACAGTAGATGCTAACCACATATGCTATGGGCTAACAGTGTCGAATTATCAAGTGTTGGACTGCTACCTAGACCTCCAAATATTAGATTGGCTGATAAATGTACTTTGTACAGGAGGGGAGAAAAAAATAAAATAACTAATTAAGGAGAAAACATAAAAATTTACACGGTTCAACAAAAATGTTAATAATGCTTCTTCTATTGGCAACGGATTAATTGTAACTGCCTGATTGTGCAGGTGATGTAATGTTTGGCAATCATATAGCTCTTGATATCTTATTCTACTGATTCGTTAAAATGTTATTGCGAAGAAAATGTGTTGAACCTTTAAATTTTTCTCAAAAAACAAATGATAAATTTGGTACTGTAACTATTATATATTAATCTTGTACATAACTGTCTTTCTTGCCTCTGTCAAACAATAGTGAAATTGCAAATCCATGTATATATGCAATGTTGTTACAGGCTTATTATCCTTTCGTTTCAAGGATTAGGAAGCTACGAAGACCTTAAATGCTTATATCCAGATTTAGTCCACGCACGTTGTTATGTATTCTCTGAACATTTGTAACGCCTTCTTCATTTATGTGTTCTATTATTTGGTCATGCAGGTAACAATCAACGTAAAGGTTGTGTTGTAGCGTATTTTATGATACCGTTTTGGAACTCATATCTGCCATCTCCTTCATTAGTCATATTTCTCACATAGAAAAGGAGTAATAGATGGTGAATTCTGCTGTCTGAAACAATGCTTGGTTATCCATGTAATATAAATATTGAATTGTGGCAAAAATATTTAATCGTAATGGCAACTCATTTTTTGAATAGTGTCATGTTAAGTTCCATATCGAGGATTTGATGATTAAGTTTTGGCTAAATTTTGGTAACTGCCAAACTAGTTAAGCAACATTATAATAGAGATGGCCTCTTTTTGGTGAGGAAAAGGATGAATATTGACACTTCTAAATTCGGATTGCTATGTTCAATATCTAAAGTTGGATTGATTGCCCATTTACTATATTTTATTAATCTTGCAATACAACTACAATTTTTTTTTTTATTTTTCATTTTAGTGCTACCTAAAACTACACTTTTGTGAACAATCTCAGTTATGTATGTGTTGTTTTTATTTATATTTTTTGTCTTGAAGCAATTGTCCTAAGAGAATTTTTAAGGTACAAAATTGAGGTCAAAGTTGAATTTTTAATGGAGAGGAGTCTGGAGCTTGAGTCAATATCCAGGGAAAACGAAGTGTTGCTTTACTATTTCTTAATGGCCTTGCCTCTCATGCCTGTGTTATTTCATTGAGCTATGAAATTTGTAAATATATTATGTGTATGCTTGAGCATGATGCACTTCTGTGCTATGGCTTTGCGGCATAAATTAACTCTTTTATAGTTGTTTCACTTGTTTTGCTTTTATTAGTACATGCACAAGTAATTAAGTGATACTGGAAATAGATTTGGCAACAATTGTAAACATTGTAAGACCATGCATTGAAATAGACATGGCAAACAATTATTGCCCCCTAGAGTCATGGTTTATGAACACAAGGAAGAAATTTAGGCTGTTCTAAGCTAGATCATGACGTAAAATCTTTGTTATCAATGAATTTGTTTCATTTAAAGGAAGTGTATTGCTTATCATTTACAGAAGTTATTCTTAGTTTCTTACCTTGCTTCGACTCCACTATGTTAAAAAGCAGTTAATCAATTTTTTCTAGGCTGAATTTAACAAATCCAATATTGGACGTCAAAGTTGATTTGAAGATGTAGATAATGTCAATTCATCGCAATAAGTTTCAATAGTTGCAACCTCATTCAATTCTAAAAGTGAAGCCGACACTGTCAATAAGTTCAGGACAAATGATACGCCTAACAATGACTAAACATAGAGCTCTAGCACATCATGCAGAAGACCATTGTTTTCTAGTTCAATGACCCTAATGTTGTGTTGTATTCGCATCAATTGAACTATTTACTCGATCAACCGAGTAAAGCACCTATAAGGATCAAAACTTGATCGAGATGCATTAATTTTGACCCTGCCATCTCGAAAAAAAAAATTCTATCTTGTAGCCACATCATACTCCAAACATAACACATAATTTAGTCTTTCATGCCAAGATTAAAATATACATGTTTTTAGAGATAGATTTCTTTTTATTTTACTACAGAAACCAAGCAAAATAACTTCCATACATGTATAATGTTAACCTTTGATTAGTTGGTTTGAATTTTCATTGTACAAACTATATATTGAAGCTACAATCCATGTTGCATCAACCATTACAAGTCTTTTGTAAAAACTATTGCCAGTTTGCCTCCATATATGTCCAGGAACTGGCTCTTAGAAATGTCCTTGACCAGTGTAGTCTTCAATTTTTTGTTATCAACAATAACAGTTGTAAAAATTTGGAAAATCATACAAACAGGGTTACATGAAGATATTCCGGCCAAAACATAATCGTATATTATAGCTTCCAACATAGTATACATAATTTCGGCATCAAAACACCAAGTACATTGAATTGCAATGGAATAGGTTATATTTCTTACTGATAAATCATTATATAATATCACTAAATAATCTTAAGTATCTACAAACCATAAATTGATTGATGTTAAAGCACTTCCTACATATTTATTGCAAATGTTTCATGCATCTTCAAAGGCATATTGCAAGAACAAGTTTTCTTTTAACAGATAGAGATTTAGAATCCTTAGGACAAACTTTTAAAAACGCAACACTTACCTTTACATGAGAGTGCCATGTTCTGTTTTGAAGCCAATAATTCCGTAAAAGGAACAAAATATAATATGATCAATCAAGCAGATAAGTCGACACTGAAACAAGTATGTAAAGTTGATAAAAAAAAAAGAAAAAAGAAAAATAAAAACAGGACAAAGTATAGAACAAATAGCAAGGTAAGAAAAAAAAAAAAGGCAATGACAACGACCTTTGAAGTTAACATTTCTCTCTTCTAAGTTCACACATGGACCTAATTTAGTTTCATGAAAAACTGGCAACTTTAGTTCTCTAAGATGTATGCTCGTATCAGCCAACAACTTCATTCATCCTATATCATTGTACATATGCTAGCTACGAGATAAAAGAACTATTCCAACTCTATTGGCACTGATGATGAAAAACAATGTGACAAGAAAGACAAGTTTTGGGATAGAAGTGAGTCATAAATTATTCCTACAAATTTCAAACTTTAGCACCATAAATTCTACAACAAAAGGAAGTTGCACTTGTCTAAACTTAAAATAACAATGTCAGATCCTGTAATAACATCCCCAAAAGCTTTCTAACACTTACCTCCGATCATTTTTATTCTATGTTCCTTGTTTCTAAACCCAAAAGATAGCATATAAATGGGTTATGTACAATACATTTCCACAGTCAAAATAAGAATCTTAATATGAAAGCGAATACAACAATGCAACAATAAATTTCCTAGTTCATTTCACCTTAGACGATGGACAAATAGTTATACGCTGCAGCACATATGAAGAAAACCCATTTCTTGGCAGAAATCAATTAAATCCTTTCAAAAGATTAGTTGGATTCAAGCCATCACATAAATAAAAGATAGCATGACATAATCTACTTCATAATACATTGACATCATTGTCTAATGAGGCATGCAAAAACTTTAAATATTAGTATCAACAAATCAATGCACCAGGAAAATTACAATTGAGATGATTTCGAAATTGAAAGGATCTAAAAGAAAATATTGCAAAATAAAATTATTTGTCATTACTTACTTAGTTTCCAAAAGCACGATGAGAAGTGAAAAAGACAAGACATCAATACCAGCTTTCAAAATGGGAATTTCCCTGGCTTGCCATTTATAATTTCTATTATTATTTATTTTTTTCTTTCTTAACAGACTCAATGTAATTTAAAATTGAGCATGATTATCTTGCTGGAATAAAAAACGAGGAACTACTTCCACTAAATGTGAAATAATTTCATTTTTCATTTATTTCCCTCACTTTCTCATCAACCAAAAAACACCAAATCATCAAACATAAAGCAACAAAACCTTAACTACAAAAAAATTATCATCTCTCCAAATCAACACATTTCACAAAATTAAAAGAGAATAAAAAGATTACAATCACAACTGCAAACTCTGTAATATCACCCTATCAAAAATTTCCTACAGACATGCAAAACTAGTGAAAAGATCAAACCAAAAACTAATGAAATGATAACAATAACCAAAGAACAATAATTGCCAAAACTGGAAAGAAAATTGGGGGATAGTTACATGAAACAAAAACTCACAAAATACAATAAGAATTGGAAAATCAAGAAGAAGCATGATCTGGCTAAGAGAATAAAAACATCATTACAGTTTGATGGCCGAATCAAAGAACAATAAATGAATCAAGAAATCCTAAATCACAATGCAAAAAAAAAAAAAAATTAACAGATTCGAAAATCTACAAAAAAGAGAAACAGACTTAGAACAAAGACAAGTTTAAATTGACAAGTTTAATATAAAATCGATTGCAGCATGTTATGAAGTAGATTTATGCAATACGCAAGGAGGGGTTGCTGAATAGAGCTTTGGATCGATTGATTGCATGAGGATAGACTGAGTGAAGTGGGTCTTCGGGATGTTTGAAAGCACTGTGATGTCCTCCATGAAAACCCAAGCTTGAACATTAGCAGATGGCGACGCAAGGAAGGGTTGCTGGCGACGCAAGGACGGGTTGCTGCATAGAGCTTTGGATCGATCGATTGCATGAGGATAGACTGAGTGAAGTGGGTCTTCTGGATGTTTGAAAGCACTGTGACGTCCTCCATGAAAACCCAAGGTTGAACGAGGGCAGATGGCTTTTGAGCTCTACTGGATTGGACAACAATCAAATAGTTTCTCCGAGACCTAGAGTTCAACGCAACTGGAATAATTGGTGGCAAGTAAATCTTGCAATAAAAATCTCAACAGAGGAGAGCCATTGGATTTGATGGTTAAGCTAAGTCCCTAATCCAACGGTTTATGTAATTACTGTATCAGTCCAACTGTTGGACTGTAGTCCAACTCACTAAAATGTCCCACGTAGGTACGTGGTGGTGGTCTAGTAGAATCTACAATATAGATGCGGTCAAGGATGGAGGCAAGGCAAGAAAGGACTCCAAATTTTTCCGGGAAAAAAAAAATATATATTATCTATGTAACATTATTATGATTAAAAATTCATAAATTTATCCATAATCTTATCTAAATTGACTTATACTGCTCCGTTTCTTTTTCTTAAATATTAATAAGTAACATCAAAATTTGATTAATTTAAAAAAATAACTATATTTTTTTATCAATCATACCTCTAAGTTTATACTAAAACTATCATATAACATTTTTATTTGTGTTATTGTTATCCTAACAAACAAATTGTTTGATAAAATATTTTTATCCCTAAAAAATTATTGAAATAAATTAGTAAGTCAGAAATTTTTGATTGACTTAAACAAGAAAATAAATATTTTTTAAATAAAAAAGCTCAGTACTTCACCTCCAGTTCTCTCTCCCTGTTGGAATCAATCAAACGGCTTCTGGGTCCGCTATCACCGCTAAGGACACGCCAAAGGAAGCTTGCCTTTTGATGCCTTGAGGAGACATACAACAGAGCGAAAGGTTGTTGATCATGGGACTGAGAACTCCGTAGGACCGACTCCATTGGAGAAAGTTCAAAAAAGGAAAATTAGGGAGAAATTGAGTTCAATGGCTTGTGGTGCTGAAAGTTCAAATTTTTTCTTGAATTGTAGCTGTGTTGCTGGGTTTTTGGGTTGAATGGTGGCTGTGTTGCTGACTTTTTGGGATAATGGTGGTTGTGGTTGGCTTTTTAGAGGCGGTGGTTTCAGTTGTTTCAATGTCTTTTTCGTACTTTCTTATCTCGAGTTATTCCCCATGAGATCCACCTGTCAGATTGCCTGCACCTGCACCAGCTTAGGATTAAAGAAGATCGGCCATAGAAAAGAAGAAAGAAATTGGGACATAGCGAGAGACCCTCGATTCGCTGCTCTACATTTCGAGAAAGTGGAATAAGACGCCCATAATACTGTACAACAAAGAGGCCAACTCGGGACCGGAGGCTTTTTTTCCTTGTGCTAGCTTCCAGTGGGGCCTGAGATTTGTAAGGGTGGTCGGTGTGTGGTCGGGATTTATGGGGGAGGGGATGGTGGCGAATGGTTTGGCTTTCTTTCATTTTTTCATTTTTTTTTTGGGTTTTAATTTTTTTTTTAAATTTTGAATGGATTGTTATAAATTAATTTCAGGATTTTGAATTGAAAAGGTATAATTGTATGGGGTCTGGCTACCGTCCATATGCTGTACACATACAGCAGTTTTTACAACCGTCGGATTGGATAATATTTTTAGCCTTTAATCTAACGGCCCTCAATAACTTGATTATTTTATGCAATTTTAACCTTTAACCGGATAATCCGGTTGGACCTCATATTTACAGTTTTCTACCTTCATCTTCGCGTGTTTCCTCTTCGATTGTAATACAAGATTTGGCGGATACGTCGATTGATCCAACTTCCATGGGGGCCTTCAGCACCTCAGTCGTGCAATAGTCTATTAAGTACCAGTCTCCATGGTCCTTCTCATATTGTCTTAATCTTCCCTCTCTCATCGTGCAAACATAGCTTTAGACGATAGGGAGAAGGTCTTCTTCGTGTTCCAGTTCAGTTGTTTGCAACCTTGACTTTAGCGAATCTGTACTGTAGTTGTAGGTTTTGTGGGTATGAATTTCAGGCATTGGCTTTCGACATCAGAGGTAATGCAGATCTTAAGTATTTCATTATTGGAATATTATTATTTATAATTTAAATTTTCGTAATAATTTTTACTTCCATATGGTTATTTACTTTACAATGGTAGATGGGGTTTTATGAGGTTTCATGCTTTAATTCATAGTTGCATTTTGCGGTGTTGAATCTGTAACGTTATTATGGCTATGCTGATATTCTAGATAGCTCTATTCTGTTGCAAGCATTTAATAATATATTATTTTTGTGTGAGATAACATGAAAAACCTACTCTCACTGTTTTTTCAGGCATTTTAATGGAATTGTTCTAGAATCTTTTGTCCGGCCTGCTGTTCTGATAACTGATGCCTATAATGCTTTGAACAATCAACCTCTTAGACAGGAATATTTAACAATCAACTTCCGAGATAGGAAAGCGAGATTTTTGAAGGTATATTGTTGTTTTGGCTTTGGATATTGTTGTTCTCAGCTTACTTTCCCTTCTGCCATGATAAACGTATGCATTTAAGAATAATTGCTGCAAAACATCACAATTCCTTCATAAAGGTTCTGCAGATAAATGTGTTTCAGAGATTATTTTGCTAATTGTCTTCTTTTAGTTTTAGATGCTATTTCAAAGACTCTAAAAGTGGGTGGAAATTTTTTACCTCCTGTGGATACTGCTGGGCGTATGTTGGAACTCATCTTGATATTGGAAGATATAAGTAGGGAAATGAAGATGGCACTTTTCTAAGTCTGTATAACATATCCCATTTGTATTATATCTTGATGGAATTTGCAGTATTGGGCAGAGCATTTCTTGAACTATCCCATTTTCTTCCTCACGAATGTTTCATCAAGCACAATTGATTATGTCAAGAGCTTCCTGGAGTGGTTGGGTGATTCCTAACAAAGTCCTTTGAAACTTCACGTGACAATGCTTTTCTTCTAAAGTATGTTCTCCACGTTATGCAAAAATCTGCAAGTGCATAGAATCGAAACAAGTAAAATAATGATGAGTGAAGTATCGTTCCCACGGGGATTGGTTATTAACTACTAAACTTAATCTAACTTTGATTTTATTTGAATAAATAACAAATTTAAAGGAATTAACTAACTAAAAGCTGGAATAAAATTTAAACACTATGTAAAGAAACTAGATTTAAACTAAATTGAGATAAATTAAATGGATTAAGCTCTAGGGTATTAGGTTTCACTTAAGTTATCCACTCTATTATTCAATCCAATTCAATTAATGTTGATCACCAACCTTGATGTCAACCAATTTCTCTAAAGTATTTGTTATTCTTTTTCAAGCAACAACAATATATATTTATAGGGAGAATTACATCTTTGTCTCATCTAACAGCTCATAAATACCTATTAAGCACAAGAAATCTTATCGGGTTGCACAAATCACAGTTATATTTCTTTCTCATATGAGTTTATAGTGAATTAATCAAGGACTAATATAAATTAACTTCTCAGTTTAATTTATATCTCTAATCATGCAATAGCTGGCCAGACCATCACAAGCATTAAACACATGAAAAATTCACTCAACAAGAAATTGAATAAATATTAATATATATTGAATTGAAATAACAGAATATCAAACTTGGCTACATCCTAACCCTAGAAAAAGATATTTAGTTCATAATGCAAAGAAAAATAACATAAGAAAATCGAGTAGCATTCATGGATTACAAAGAAGGAACAAAGACTTAGGGAACTTGAAGATTCCTTGAAGATTCTCCTTAAGTTGTGCCTCCAAGGGTTGTAGATTGCTTCCTTGCCCCTTAATCACCTCTAATGACACCTAAGATGCTCTAAAGAAGACCTAAAACTCGTCTATTTATATTTTACAAAAGAAAGAAGTCGAATCTGAGTTGAAAGAGGAATCCTGAAAATATCTAGAATTAGCCTTGTGCAGGAGCGCAACTACAGTGGCACGGGAGTGCCAACTTTCTCGTTGCATGAAGTTTGTTGTTCTTGATCTCACGCCACTGTGCTACTTTGTGTTATGCTAGAGTGCCAAGTTTATGATTTCTAGTCTATATTCTGTATTTTGCACTGTTGCGCCATTTGCTCTGCACAAGAGCGCCAACCTTCTGATTTGGAGATCCAGATTTTTCCTCTTTTGTCCATATTTGCTCCCAGTTTTGATGTGCTTTATTAGGAATCCAATTCCTTTCCAAAGAATCTGCATTTAACTAAAATAGCACATTATTTTCTCCTTATTTTACTCAAAAACTAATAAAAAATTAAATTGAAGTGTATTAAATTTAGTGAATAAAATTCACTAACAAATACCCCCAAACTTAAAGTTTTGCTAGTTCTCAAGCAAAACAAACAAAAATCAATAAGAATAACCAAATATGTTCAGATCAAAATTACTCATGTAAAATCAAACTTGTGCTTAACACTGTGATTAACCTCAAATATTGCATCATTAATAACTCAAAAGAAATTTCAAACTTGCAAAACCATCCAAGATCCTCCTCAATATCAGTTAAGTCCATTTCAAGTTCTCGAGTGCGTGTGTGATGAGTCAATCTCACATCATTAAATGCAATTCAAATGAGATTATGCACAAAATGAGTTAAACAAAACATTTATGTGTTATACAAAAACTGAGACTCCATGAGCTTGCTAGTCATGCTGCTCTCCACTAATGTAGATCAACTCAACATCAAGGATCAAATAGGACTTTTCAAAGCTTGTAATGTATGGCTAGGGCAATAAGGGTATGGAAAGAAGGTCAATTTTTTGGGCTTAATGTACTTATAAAGCATAAAATCTCTTAAAACTTCAAAAGTTTTCCACCTTCACCAATGCATATCTTCAATACAACACCATCAAGCTTCAATTGAATCTCACCTCCCCTTTTTATGTTTGAACATCCACTCAATATTGCAACGATTACATGCATCACCCTCAACTTGTCAGCTCTTTTGACTGTTTGCAAGATTGTCTCTCTTTTTTTTAGCTAGATATTGCAATGTTGATTCCTTTAAGCTTTCTTTTTAGTTTGTGTAACAAGTTTTTAGCTAGCAACTCCCAAGCCAGTTGGCTTTAGGTTATTGGATGTTAAGACATTTCTAAGAGCCTACTTGCTTAAACTAAAAAGGCTACAAAATCAACTTATCTAGATTTTTTTTTGAATAGGAGAATTTTGGATAAATCCTTAAATTCCCAATTGACTAAACTTCAATCAAACTCATCAAACTCAAAATCAACCTTTACTTCCAAACTTCATATCCAATCATGCTATATACCATCAAAACATCTCTCATCCTCCCTTATGCACCCTTATTCATGCAACAATCAAAAGTTTTGAAAGATTAACATGCTTATGAGTAAGGGACACTATTTAGATAAATACTCTATGGCTGGGATACATTTAGTGAGCTAACAAAGAAAAAGGTTTCAATAGGCTCAATGGGGACAACTAGAGATCTATTTCAATCATGGGATAACTTGAAAGGCTCAAAGGATCCAACAATGACCTAAATCATTTCCTTAATGTTGAGTTGTCTATGATTTTGCCTCAAGCAACAATCAAGCAAATTCTAAAGTCTTTTTGAAATTTTATAACCCATTTACATCATATAAGCTTTCTTTAAATCAACACCCAAATCCAATGATCATGACTCAATGTGCACAAATGTTTGTTCAAGGAATTGAAAATAAGACAAAACTATCAATTAAGTCAAACCCATAAATGGTATGCAAAATTTTTCAATTTTTAAGAGTTATTCATGTTAAACAATCATTATCCTATCATCGACCATCACAGCGCAAGCAAGAAATTTTTTTTTATATTAAACACAAACACACAGTATATGCAAAACATGCAAAATAGGCAAATATTCATGCAAACTAAGTAAAAACTAATGAAAACGAAAGAAAGCGATTGCACCCCCAAACTTGAGAAGCACAATGCCCTCAATGTGCACACATAATAAAGAAAAAAAAAAGTTAGCAAACTTCCCTGAAACTCAAGAGTCCACTAGATCCTGATCATCCCGCAAGTCATCACCCAAAACATTGCCAAGATCCGTGCCAAGGTCATCAGCAGGAGCTCCTATATAGACATAATCGTCTCCCTGCTGCATATCATCCTCCTCATCAACGGCATAGATACAGCTAATGATCTGTTATGGCGATAAAGAATCGAATCATCCCAATAATAGTGCTTCACATTAGCAAAGAATTTCTTTCTCTATTGATGAGAGAGATCAAATAGGATGATTTTTACTGCAAGGGAGTTCACAAAATCTACAAACCATGGAATAATCTTGTGAGAAGATATAGCAAAGAGTTGTTTATCCAGAAAGTGATCAATAATGGGTTTTCTTGCTCTTTTGGTAGTTCTAAGGGAGAAAGATGAGCAGCAACCAAATTCTTCGTGCCTTTCTTGTCTCTATTCTCTAGGTCAAACTCTTGACGTAGTAGCACCCATCGAATGAGCCTAGGTTTTGCATCTTTCTTGGTCATGAGGTACTTAATGGTTGAGTGGTCAGTGTCCATAATCACCTTATTACCAATAAAAAATGGTCGAAATTTGTCAAAAGAAAATACTATGGCAAGCAACACTTTTTTAGTTGTGGCGTAGTTGAGTTAAGCGTCGTTGAGGGTGCGACTTGCATAGTATATGATATTAAAAACTTTGTTCCATCGCTGCCCAAGTGTTGCACCTACTGTATAGTCACTTAATTACATCACACATTAGCTCAAACGGTAACTCCTAATCCAGTGCTACCACAACAGCAGTTGTCATCAACTTTGTTTTTAGAGTCTCAAACGTCTGCACACAGTTGCTATCAAACACAAACGGGTTATGTTGCACAAGTAAATTCGAAAGTGGTTTGGAAATCTTGGAGAAATCCTTAATAAACCTTTTATAAAAACCTGCATGTCCTAAAAAACTTCTAACCCCTTTTACCCATTTTGGTGGTGACAGTTTTTCTATGGCCTCTATTTTAGCCCTATCAACCTCAATTCCTATGGATGATATCTTATGGCCTAGAACTATCTCTTATTTGACCATGAAGTGACACTTTTCCCAATTTAGGACCAGGTTAGTTTCCTCACATCTTTTAAGCACTAACTTTAAGTTATCTAAACATTAGTCAAAGGTGTTTCCAAAAACTGAAAAGTCATCCATGAACACTTCAATGTTTTTCTCATTCATATCAGAAAATATAGCCAACATACATCTTTGGAATGTGGCTGGGGCATTATACAACCCAAAGGGCATCCTCCTAAATGCAAATGTACCATAGGGACAAGTAAAAGTGGCTTTCTCTTGGTCTTTGGGTGCTATGGAAATTTGATTGTATCCGGAATAGCCATCCAAGAAATAATAATATTCATGTCCAGCCAACCTATCTAACATTTGATCAATAAAAGGTAGAGGGAAGTGATCTTTCCTAGTGGCTTTATTCAATTTCTTGCAAATATGCCACCCGGTGACCGTGCGAGTTGGAATCAACTCGTTATTGTCATTCTTCACAACTATCATTGCTCCCTTTTTAGGCATAACCTGAGCCAAACTCACCCATGAGCTGTCCGATATAGGGTAAATTACCCCTACATCTAAGCATTTTAATACCTCAGCTCTAACTTTCGTGGTAGAATCTAGCCTTCTTTGTGCATCAATTGAAGGTTTACAATTCTCTTCCATGAGAATTCTGTGCATGCACATTGAAGGACTAATTCCTCTCAAGTCAGAATTAGACCACCCTAGCCGTTTTATGTTCTCTTAGCACCCTTAACAATTTTTCTTCCTCTACACTAGTCAGACTAGCTGATATAATGACAGGAAGTATGGATGACTCCCTAAGGTAAGCATATTTAAGATGACTAGGTAGTTGTTTTAATTCAAGGGCTAGTGGTTTTTCAATTGAAGGTAATGGTCTACTAGGTCCTTGTTATGGCTCATAATATTTCCTATTATTTGGCCCAAAAGAATCCATCCAATTTATGTACTCCACTATTTCACAATCATCAAACTCATCTAACAATTTAGAACATATCAAGCTAGCTTATAATGCATCTAGAGGTAAATTTTTATGTTTTAATACAATTGTACTCACCTTATAAATTCGAAAGCAATTTTCAATGTCATCCGGATATTTCATGACATTAAAAACATTAAATGTTACCTCTTTCTCTTGAATACGCAACCTTAACTCTCCCTTTTGGACATCAATCAACACCCTACCAGTTGCTAAAAACAGTCTGCCCAAGATAATTGATATCTCCTTATCCTCCACAATATCAAGCAAGATGAAATCTACTGGAAAGATGAACTTGTCCACCTTGACCAGTACATCTTCAATTGCTCTTCTTGGATGCTTGATGGATCTATCAGCTAGCTGTAAAAAAAACTATAGTACGACATGCCTCACCAAGGCCAAGCTTTCTAAAAACAGATAAAGGCATTAGATTTATGCTTGCACCTAAATCACATAATGTATTAGTAAAGAACGAGTCACCAATAGAGCAAGATATGGAAAAACTCCTTCGATCCTTGAGCTTTGGTGGTAGTTTTTTTTTGCAACATGGCGCTGCACTCTTCAGTTAAGGCAACGGTCTCATAATCTTTTAGCTTTTGCTTCTTGGGCAATATGTCTTTCATGAATTTCACATAGCTAGGTGATGCGTTCGGAACTAGCAAGTATACTCGTCGCACAAGTAATAAAGTGATAAGTAAGATATCGTTCCCACAAGGATTGATTCTAATCAAATTTGTTATTCGAAAGCAAAGACACAATAAACGGGGGGTTTCGTTGATTGATTAACTAGATGAAATATTAATGCAAGTAAAGAATAACACAATACAAGATTAAATGAATTGAAAAATCAACGAGAGACACTTGGTTAAGGGTTCATTCTCTGCCCAAGATATGAATTTGTGAATTAACATAGAATTGTCATCCAATTACAGCATTGAAGTTATCAACCGTAGATAACAACAAGCTCTGTTACCCCAATCTTTCATTACTTTGTTGTTAAATAAAACAAGCTCTTTATTTAATCTCTATCCATTAAACAACCTAGAACAAGCTCTCTAAGTTTAATTCAATTGAAGCATTACGATGAGAAAGATAGGTTGATCTAAGCAATAATCACACAAGTTCAGATTATTTAACCTAGGTTGTATTTTTCAATTACAATCTCTGATCACAATTTTGCTACTAATGATTGGAAATTCATGACAATTACGGATCAAGATTTCTAATCTAGCAATAGACAACAACAGATTATATTCAGTTGGCCATTCCAAATACAATCAGTAAGCAATCATAATCATTAGATATGGGAAAATACAAGCAACTTCAATTAGAGAATTGGATAACAATTCCTTGCACAATCAATTCACAAAACCATATCACGGGCTTTGAAATCACCCTCAACCAATTCAGATTCAGTTACACATGTTTAAGAACGTGGTAAATACAATACAACATGGAGACATTCCAAAAAATGAAAGGGAAGGGATAAACTTAGCAAATTTGATGAAAATCTCTTAGGATTGTAGTTTTTCCTCTTTCAAGCTTCTTTCTCCTTCAAGATCTCCAGGAGATAAGAGAAATCCAGAGATGCAGCCTCCCAGTCGTTTCCCCCTCTTCAAGTTATCAAAATAAAACCCTAAAATATGTTTATATACTCTGCTACACTAACTTGCTACAGTGTCCCCGTATTTAATAACATGCTACAGTGATATGTGGAATTACAAATATACACTTCTCATACCATTTTTATCATAACTTTTGGTACACTACATAAATTCGTGAACCGTAAATTTATCCAGAAAATAGACTTCGAGAGCTTTTCAATGGTATATAGCATGTTATCCGATTAATTGTATATCGATACAATCAACTCCGAGAAATTGGCTGATTAACAGAGGTGAAAATGAGGGTTTTACTCCATTTTTTGTGCAAGTTGCTCCAAAACTCCTACAAACATCAAAACCACACAAAAACATAAAAATACCAAGGAATATAACAAAGAAACATGGACGAATTGATATAAAAGTAATACATAAATAGACACCAATCAAATTCCCCCACACTAAGACTTTGCTAGTCCTCGAGCAACTAAAATGATACGAAACAAAACTAAACTGAAACAGAATCAACAAAAAATTAAAACACACAAATGCTTCATCTTGCAAATAGGCCTCAAAGATTGTACTTAATTATAACCCAAGAAAACTTCAAAATAATGCACTTGATCAAGAATTTTATCTTAAAGATTAGTTTCGCTTCATTTCAATTCCTCAAGTGTGTGTGTGTAGAACCATTCTCACCTAATCACTTGTAACCCGGATGAGTTTATGCATAAAAATGAATCATATTTAATATTGAAGATGTGTGTATAAAGGAACTCCATAGGCTTGCTTTTCAAGTCACTCTCCACTAATGTAGACATGCACAACACCAAGGATCAAGTAGGACTTTATTAAGCTTGTAACGTTTGGCTTGGGTGAAGGTATGATAAAGGATAATAATTTGGATCAAATCACCCACAAACACAAATCATTCAAGACTATGTGGAGCTCAACCCTTATAACATAACTTATTTCAATTCACCCGGTTACTCCCCCAAACTTATTTAGAACACTCAATCTTCTTTTTTTTTTTTTTTTTGTAGAAAACAAAAGAAAACTATACCCCCACACTTTGTTGTTTCATTCTTTTTAAGAACACTTAAGGGTATAGATCTCTTTTTCTTCTTTTTTTTTCTCCTTTTTTCTCTTTTTTCTCTTTTTTTCTCTTTTTTTCTTTTTTTTATTATACTTCCCCTCCCCCACAATTAAACAACACATTGTCCGCAATGTGTAAGTATATGGACAAGAAGTACAGATTGGTTTTTTTTCTTTTTTTTTTTTTACAAACACAATAGAACTCACTTGCATTGCTTATGACACAACCCAACCTCCTCTGACTTCCCAAAACCAGAACAGAGCTCAAAATGTAATCGTGAAGGATCTACATGCTCATGGGTAAGGGATAAACTGTTTCGAAAAAAAAAATTCATTTGAGGTTAGGAAATCTTTTAGTGAGTTAACAAGAAAAAAGGCTTACAAAGGCTCAAAGGGGTAACTAGGGATCAATTTCAGTCAAGGGTGGCTATTAAGGCTCAAACGGTCCAAAGATGGCCTAAATCATTTCCCCAATGTTGCACAGCCTAGGATTTCGCCTCGATGACCATCAAACAAGTTTTAGAATTCATTGAAATCTAAAGAAACATTTAAATTACATAAACTTTCTCTAAGTGAACAAATAACTCAGTGATAATAGCTCAGTGCTCAATGTTGCGCAAGGAATCAAAGGTAAAGCAAAACCAATAAACATTTCAAGCACACAGATCCACGCATCATTTATCATTTTCAAGAGTTATTCTTAATTCAATCATTATCTTATCATCGACCCACAAAATGCAAGAAAAGAGGTACGTGGCATTGTTTACACCTGAGTCAAGATTGTATATTTCAACAATCCTTAGGACCAATAGCCCGCAGACTTAAGGTTTCCAGCCTATATACCTTTATTATGAAAGAACAAAACAAGAAACAAGACACTTCAAACAACATGAAATAACCAAACTATAGATTTATTTAGAGAGAATGCGTTTCAAGGGTTGAAGAAACCCCATATTCTTCCATTCTCAAGTTTTTTCCACAAATTTTTTTTTTGAATCGAAACTGATAAAGACAAAAATACATAACAACTCTAAATTACATAAAACTAAACTTACTCATAAAATAACAAAGTCCAACAAGTCAGCAAACAAAAACAATTCAGTTAGAATGGATCTAAAAAGTTTAAAAGTTAGCCTCCCTATTCAGCCATTATGGATTAAAGAAATCCAAAATGCGTTTCAAGAGAACTTGAACTTTTTAAGCCACCACTCTAAAAGGTAAGATTAGAAAATATTACCTGGAACGAAAGAAATAACCTGAAAAAGCTCAAAAGAAATAACATGAAAAATCTCAAATAAACACAATAAAAAGAAAGCAAACAAAAGTGAAGCAAACCAGTAGATAAAGATTACAGACTTAGCGTTAAATCCAGTTTACGCCTTTTATTGCCTTCCGTAAACCAATCTATCTGAGCTATTGTTGGATCAGGCGAATAGACGAATGCTTGTAATTTGTCAATTAACTCCCCTGTAGTTGAAGCTGTAACCAGGATTTGCCTCGCCGACTGTGAGATGAAGTTTTTTTCTACTGCTTGATCAAGAAAAGACACCAAACCATCAAAAAAATTATTGACATTTAACAAACCAATGGGTTTCCGATGGATGTTTAGCTGTGCCCAAGAGGTGATTTGAAATATCTCCTCTAATGTACCATAACCACCGGGCAAAGCTATAAACGCATCAGATTTAATGACCATATGTGCAATACGCTCATGCATGCTAGGGACCTGTAACTCTTCCCCCATTGTGTTGCCTATGATATCTCGCACAGCTAATGGTTTAGGGATAATGCCAAGAACTTTACTTCCTCCCAAGGATGCAGCTGTCGACACACACCCCATTAACCCAAGACTACCCCCTCCATAAATCAAACTAATACCCCTCGCAGCTAATGTCCTACCAAGATCAAGAGCTTCTGTTGTAAACTCTCCATCTTTACCAAATTGCGATCCACAAAATACGCATATATTTTGGAATCGCCGAATTGGTGTTTTCTCCATTTCTACAAGTGCTCTAACCTTGTGTAAGACAATGATGTACGTTAGGTAATATGCTTTTCAAATGCAAGACAGGTTATAATAATGACATTTGAAAATATGGAGAATGGATATATACACACGTAAAACTCTCAAATTTGACATATGGGGACATAATTTCGATGGGGATTGCTCGATGCAGATTTATCGCCCCAAGATTTGAAAAAATTAGATATGCTTTTGGCGAGGTTTGACAAAACCTACACACTTGTCTCCCACGTGAAACATGAAAAATGGATATATACTTTCGGCGGAGGTTGATGAAACCTCCACACTTGTCTCCAACGTGAAGCATTAAAAATGGAGATACACTTTCGACGGAGGTTGACAAAACCTCCACACTTGTCTCCCACGTGTACTTATGCCATAGGGTAGCCATATGGTTTGTCAAAAGGAAAACTTGAAAATAAAAAAAAACAAAATCAACAAACAACAACAACACAAAAACAACATTAATAATCAGATCAAACGAAACAAGAAAAAAAAATTTGACAACAACAACACGCATTCAAATATACAAGTAGTTGTGATTGTGGCTCACATCTTCCTCTGGTTTTACGTCCAGTAACGGCTGAAACGCCTTCTATGAGTCGGGGATTTGCTTCCCATCCATTTTCTTATAAACTGGCAAACAGGGTCATTTTTAGTCAGATTCCCTAGACTATAACACTGCAATTCATCACGAAATTGTGTCCATAGATTAAGCAAGTCACGCTAAACAAGTCCACAAGAATGTGACTCAAGAGTTAATAAAACATTATCCAGCGACTCATTACTCAAACCATTCTTAATAAATGAAAGTTTATCTTCTCTATTCCTGGACACAAACCTAATGAACGACAAGTCTGGTTACAATTCCATCTAGCACATTTATAACATACTTGTAACCTTTTTGCTCTTCGCCTCTTGGCGAGTAGCTTTTTCCTAGACCAGGCATGTATTTTGTGAGATTAATGTCAGGCTCACCTGACAATCTCACCTTGGCTTCGATAAGCCATCGGATATCCGCAGGCACATTTAGGAGCATCAATGCCCAAAGTCTAGTCATCCGTACTTCATAAATTTTAAACACAGCATTTTGAGGGAAATATTTACGAAGGTTCGACAAAAAGATATCAGCATCCATTGAAGAGGAGAAAAGGAGAGATATTACCGATAATGCGATTGAGTTTGTTCTTCTCCCAGATATGCACGTTTCAAACCTTCGGGCAATGGCTTCAACTCCTGTTTGAATGTTTCCTCAAGCTGTTGCACAACTGAACTCGAAACACAGAATAATCAAATTAAACACAAGAAAAGAAAAGAAAAGAAAGAAAATAGAGACACATAAAAGAAATAAAAACACAAGAGCAAACGAAAGTAAAAAACAAACAACAAAGCAAATGAGACAGGTGGCAAAGAGAGATAAAACCTGATCAATTATAATAGCCCATGAGAGGAATCTCCTCGAAACACAAAAAGTGATCGTTACTACCTTCTTTTCTTTGTCTCTTTTTATTTATGTTTCAAAAACATTGGGTTGCCTCCCAATAAGCGCTTGGTTTAACGTCCTCAGCCTGAAGTTACTTGCCATCACCCATCAAGATAAGCTGGCTCGTTGAGAGGTACCTCCTCGATATCCTGCACCACTGAATTCTCATAGTAAGGCTTCAACCTGTGCCCTTTCACCTTGAATACTTTGTCTGTTTTTAAGCTTTTGATTCCACTGCACCATGAGGAAAAACATTAGTAATAACAAAAGGTCCAACCCATCGAGATCGTAATTTACCTGGAAATAACTTGAGGCGAGAATGAAATAAAAGAACTTTCTGTCCCACTTCAAAATTCTTCCTGGAGATCAGTTTATCATGAAATGCCTTATTTCTCTCCTTGTAAATTCTGGAATTCTCATAGGCATCATTTCTAAGTTCTTCCAATTCTTGCAGTTGAAGCTTCCTTTGTTCTCCAGTAGCATCCATCTCCATGTTACAAAGCTTTACTGCCCACCATGCTTTATGTTTGAGCTCTACTGGAAGGTGACATGGCTTACCATAGACTAACCTATACGGAGACATACCAATAGGTGTCTTGTAACCAGTTCGGTATGCCCAAAATGCATCATTAAGTCGTAGGCTCCAATCTTTTCTATTCGGATTCACTGTCTTCTCGAGAATGGACTTGACTTCCCGATTTGAAACTTCAACCTGACCACTAGTTTGTGGATGATATGCAGTAGACACCTTGTGAGTGATGTTGTATTTCTTGAGCAAGGCTTCAAATGATCTGTTGCAGAAGTGTGTCCCTCTGTCGCTAATCATGGCCCTTGGTGTTCCAAATCTTGCAAAAATGTTAGATTTCATAAAATCTACAACAACTTTAGAATCATTAGTTCTCGTAGCTTTTGCTTCCACCCATTTAGAAACATAATCCACAGCAAGTATAATGTAAACCTTACCAAAAGATGAAGGAAAAGGACCCATGAAATCAATACCCCACACATCAAAAATCTCAACAACAAGTATAGGGGTTTGTGGCATTTGATTTTTGGCACTTAAATTACCTGTCCTTTGACAACAGTCACAAGCTTTACAAAATAGATATGCATCTTTGAACAATGATAGCCAGTAGAATCCACAATCAAGAACTTTGAGGGCTGTTCTTTTTGGTCCGAAGTGACCTCCACATGCATAAGAATGATAGAAGGTTAAAATTGAATTAAATTCAGATTCAGAAATGCACCTTCTTATCACTTGGTCAGAATAATGCTTTCATAAGTACGGATCATCCCATATGTAATACTTGGTAATGTTCTTGATCTTGTCTCTTTGAGCTCGAGTCAAGTCATGTGGTAGCTTCTTCGTAACTAAGTAATTGACAATATCTGCATACCAAGGCGCTGCTACATGTAGAGGCAGCAGTTGTTCATCCGAAAAACTTTCTTGTAATGGCAGTACATCCTCATCATGGACAATGCGACTGAGATGGTCTACAACTAAGTTTTCACTTCCCTTTTTATCTTTGATCTCCAAGTCAAATTCCTGTAAAAGGAGCATCCACCTGATAAGCCTTGGTTTAGCATCTTTCTTTGTGAGCAAGTACCTCAAAGCTGCATGATCAGAATAAACGATTACTTTAGTACCAATCAAATAAGAACAAAATTTTTCTAAAGTAAAAATAACCACCAGGAGCTCTTTCTCAGTTGTAGAATAATTAAGCTGAGCATCATTTAAAGTTCGAGATGTATAGTAAATGGCATGTGAAATTCTGCCAATTCGTTGACCCAAAACGGCACCCACAGCGTAGTCACTTGCATCGCACATGATCTCGAATGGATGATCCCAATTTGGAGATTGGATTACTAGAGCCGAAGTCAAGAGTTTCTTCAGTTTCTCAAATGCCTCTTTGCATTTCTCATCAAATTCAAAGGCCACATCATTCTGTAATAATCTGCATAGAGGCAATGCTATCTTCGAGAAATCTTTGATGAATCTACGATAGAAACCTGCATGACCAAGAAACGAACGAATATCCTGCACACTTGTGGGAGGTGGTAAGGAACATATAAGATCTATCTTGGATTTATCCACCTCCATACCCTTAGCAGAAATAACATGTCCCAAAACTATACCCTGATCTACCATAAAATGACATTTCTCCCAATTCAGAACAAGGTTAGTTTCTATACATCTTTGAAGTATAAGGGTAAGGTTGTCAAGGCATTTATCAAAAGAATCACCAAAAACACTAAAGTCATCCATAAATACCTCAATAATGTTCTCAACATAATCAGAGAAAATACTTACCATACACCTTTGGAAAGTGGCAGGGGCATTGCAAAGACCAAATGGCATGCGTCGATAGGCAAATGTACCGAATGGGCATGTGAATGTAGTTTTCTCTTGATCCTCAGGGGCAATGACAATCTGATTATATCCTGAATAGCCATCAAGAAAACAATAGTGAGAATGACTTGCTAACCTCTCCAGCATTTGATCAATGAATGGCAAAGGAAAGTGATCCTTGCGAGTTGCTGGATTGAGCTTCCGATAATCAATACAAACTCGCCAGCCGGTTTGGATGCGAGTGGAAACTAGCTCATTATTGTCATTCTTAACCACCGTAACACCATATTCCTTCGGAACAACTTGGACTGGACTCACCCACTCGCTGTCCGAAATTGGATAAATCACACCCACATCTAACAATTTCAGGATTTCTTTCTTGACAACTTCCATCATTGGAGGATTCAACCTCCGCTGTGCTTCTCGAGTGGGCTTGGATCCTTCTTCTAATAAGATACGGTGCATGCATATGGCTGGGCTAATACCTTTGATGTCAGCAATTGTCCACCCAATGGCTGTTTTGTGATCTCGAAGCACTCGGATGAGTTTCTCTTCTTGTAGTGGTGTAAGGCCCTTTGCTATTATGACTGGTAAAGTATCTTTCTCACCCAGGAATACATGCTTCAAATGATCTGGAAGAGGCTTAAGCTCCAAGGCAGGTGCTTTCATCACAGAAGAAGAAGTTTCTCATTAGATAAAGGCAATTCAATGTACGAAACATCATACCTGTTTGTGGTGATAGCTATAGTCTCATCCAAGCTTGCCACAGCTTCCTCCACTTCTTTAGACACTTGTATCAACTTCCTCGATTCTCTGAAATTTTCTGCCCCTATGTGCTCACTAATGGCTACTTCCAATGCATCCTTGCGAGTTAACTCAAAAAGTTGTTGTGCCAAAGAATCGATAACATCCACTGCAAAAACAGAATGCAAGTCACTAGGTACCTCATTGCCTCAAAAATATTGAAACGAATCACCTCGCCATCAAATTCCATGGTGAGAGTGCCATCATGAACATCAATCTTGGTTCGGGCAGTTTTCAAGAATGGCCTCCCTAAAAGAATTGGTGTTGGATTGGGAGATGTCTCATCCTCCATTTCCAGAACATAAAAGTCTGCTGGAAAAACCAATTGATTCACCTGCACAAGCACATCTTCCACAACTCCCTTGGGATATGCATTAGAACGATCAACAAGTTGAATTACAATACCAGTTTTCGCAAGGGGTCCAAGATTCAAAGAAACATAAATAGAATATGGCATGACATTAATAGATGCTCCTAAATCTAACATAGCTCTTTCAAACTTGGTATTACCAATGGCGCATGGAATGGTAAATGTACCAGGATCTTTACACTTTGGAGGAATTTTTCTTTGCAATACAGCTGAAACATTTTTTCCCACACTTACTTTCTCATTTCCTTTCAACTTTCTCTTGTTGGTGCATAACTCCTTGAGAAATTTTGCATAACGAGGTACTTGCTTGATAGCATCCAGAAGTGGTATATTTACCTCGATCTTGCGAAAAGTTTCCAGGATTTCCTGTTCTTGTTCCTCTTTCTTTGATTTTGCAAATCTGCTAGGAAAAGGTGGGGGAGTAACATATGAAGGAATATGAGTTTTAAGATTTACCTTAGAAGATGATGTTTTATTCATGGTGGAAGTGGTGTCATCCCCTTCATCAGTTTGTGATTTCTTTGGTGGAATCTCTAATTGCTTCCCACTTCTCAAAGTTACAGCACTAGCATTCTCTCTTGGATTGATCACCGGCTGAGAAGGTAATTTTCCTGAGCTTTGACTCTTAAATTTGCTCATGTTAGTGGCCAATTGTCCCATTTGATTTTCCAGGTTTTGGATACTTGCCCTAGTTTCCTGCTGAAATTGCATTGTGTTAGGCAAGTGCTTTAACAATATCCTGGAGAGACATACCTGAATTTTGTGGAGCTGGTTGCGGTACTGGTTGTAGTACTAGTGGTGGTTGTGCTTGAAATGGTTGCTGCATCCTTGGTTGATTGAAACTTGATGGTCAATTTGGTATGGCATTTGGGGCGATTGGTTGATGATTCCCATATCTTAAATTAGGGTGATCTCTCCATCCAACATTGTAAGTATTGGAGAAAGGGTCATACCTTTGCCTTGGTTGTCCTGGAAATCCACCCATGGCATTGGCTTGTTCTGTATCTCCTTCTTGCAAAGTTGGACACATGTCGGTTGGATGGTCCATGGCAGAACATACTCCACATGCATAAGATTGCTGCATATGTTCTACAGCCATTTTTTTTACAAGAGAGGTAAGTTCACAAAGTTGTTGTTCAATGTTTGAAGTACTTACCTCATTTACTCTCTTTGGTAGTTGTGGCTCAAATTGGCTGCTGAATTGTTGGGAATTCGCTGCCATGTCACTAATCAAACATCTTGTAACTTCCAGTGTTTTATTAACTAGTGCTCCACCACTACCAGCATCAATGATACTCCTTTCCATTGGTAGGAGACCCTCATAGAAATATTGAATTAGGAGTCCATCACTAATTTGGTGGTTTGGACAGCTAGCACATAACCTTTTAAATCTCTCCCAATATTCATGAAGTGATTCTCCATTGTGTTGTCGAATGCCACTAATATCTTTTCTAATATTTGTAACTTTCGAGGCTGGAAAGTATTTCTCCAAAAAGAGTTTACTCATCTCATTCCATGTGGTAATGGTACCTGGTGGTAGATAATATAGTCAATCTTTTGTCGAATCTGCTAATGAGAATGGGAAAGCTCTCAATTTAATTTGCTCTTCAGAAACGCCGGTTGGCTTCATACTTAAGCATACCACATGAAATTCTTTGAGGTGTTTGTTCGGATCCTCTCCTGCAAAACCATGAAATGTAAGCAAGAGATGAATTAGTCCAGATTTAAGTTCAAAACTACCTCAAGATTGGTGCTTATGCATAGCGGTTGTTGATCAATAATTGGAGCCGCTAACTCCTTAAGAGTCTGATTGTTTTCCATCGCTATTACTTCCGATTCAGATTTGATTAAACTGCAAGAAGATGGGAGGGAAGTATGTCGTGCAAGGTCAAATTCTAGAGGTGGAGTTGAAATTGACCGATTTAGTCTTAAATTCGAGGATTGGAGAAACTCCTTAATTCTCTTAAGTCGCTGATCCGCTTCTCCCTCGGACATAAAAGCCTAAACACAAACAATCAAAAAATAAAGATCAAGAATTATCAGTAAAGGCAGAATAACAAATCGATTAGAAAATCAATCCCCGGCAACGGCGCCAAAAACTTGATGCGTTCGGAACTAGCAAGTATACTCGTCGCACAAGTAATAAAGTGATAAGTAAGATATCGTTCCCACGAGGATTGATTCTAATTGAATTTGTTATTAGAAAACAAAGACACAATAAACGGGGGGTTTCGTTGATTGATTAACTAGATGAAATATTAATGCAAGTAAAGAATAACACAATACAAGATTAAATGAATTGAAAAATCAACGAGAGACACTTGGTTAAGGGTTCATTCTCTGCCCAAGATATGAATTTGTGAATTAACATAGAATTGTCATCCAATTACAGCATTGAAGTTATCAACCGTAGATAACAACAAGCTCTGTTACCCCAATCTTTCCTTACTTTGTTGTTAAATAAAACAAGTTCTTTATTTAATCTCTATCCATTAAACAACCTAGAACAAGCTCTCTGACTTTAATTCAATGGAAGCATTACAAAAAGAAAGATAGGTTAATCTAAGCAATAATCACACAAGTTCGGATTATTTAACCTAGGTTGTATTTTCCAATTGCAATCTCTGATCACAATTTTGCTACTAATGATTGGAAATTCAAGACAATTACGGATCAAGATTTCTAATCTAGCAATAGACAACAACCAGATTATATTCAGTTGGCCACCCCAAATACAATCAGCAAGCAATCATAAGCATTAGATATGGGAAAATACAAGCAACTTCAATTAGAGAATTGGATAACAACTTCTTACACAATCAACTCACAAAAACCATATCAAGGGCTTTGAAATCACCCTCAACCAATTCAGATTCAATTACACATGTTCAAAAACGTAATAAATACAATACAACATGGAGACATTCCAGAAAATGAAAGGGAAGGGATAAACTTAGCAAATTTGATGAAAATCTCTTAGGATTGTAAGTTTTCCTCTTTCCAAGCCTTCTTTCTCCTTCAAGAACTCCAGGAGATGAGAGAAATCCAGAGATGCAGTCTCCCAGTCGTTTCCCCCTCTTCCAGTTATGAAAATAAAACCCTAAAATGTGTTTATATACTCTGCTACAGTAACTTGCTACAGTGTCCCCGTATTTAATAACATGCTACAGTGATATGTGGAATTACAAATATACACTTCTCATACCATTTTTATCATAACTTTCAGTACACTACATAAATTCGTGAACCGTAAATTTCTCCAGAAAATAGACTTCGAGAGCTTTTCAATGGTATATAGCATGTTATCTGGTTAATTGTATATCGATACAATCAACTCTGAGAAATTGGTTGACTAGCAGAGGTGAAAATGAAGGGTTTTACTCCATTTTTGTGCAAGTTGCTCCAAAACTCCTACAAACATCAAAACCACACAAAAACATGAAAATACCAAGGAATATAGCAAAGAAACATGGACAAATTGATGTGAAAGTAATACATAAATAAACACCTATCACTAGCTATTTGCTCCAAGGCTTCCGCAAAAGGGATATTGATGTGTAGCTTTTTGAAGACCTTTAAGAACCTAAAGAATTGCTTATCAAGTTTGCTCTTTTGCAGCCTTTAAGGAAAAGGGACTTTAGGAACTGGTTCTGCAGTAGACAATGGTGTGTTGTGAACCTTGTTTCGTTAGTTTTCATTGTTGGCATGGGGATGATAGCTGGTTCTTCTTCTACGTTCTCCTTTGGCCTTTCACCCTTCTTTGGTTCTTCCAATTCTTTTCCACTCCTCAAAGTAATAGCTTTGCAATGCTCTTTTGGGTTCACTTTGGTAGTACTAGGTAAATTACCTTATAGCCTTCCACCGACAATATTAGCTAGTTGACTTACTTGAGTCTCCAAGCTTCTAATTTGGGCTGATTGGTTTTGGAAGTTGTTGTGTGTTTCAGCTACGAATTGATCAATTCTTTTCATGAAGCTTGTTATGGTTGTTGTTAATTAGGCTAAGGCTTCTTCTAGAGATGGTTTCTTTTCTTGTTGAGTGGGTTATTAAAGAGGTTTCATGGTGTTTTGGTTACCCCAAGAGAAATTTGGATGATTTCTCCAGCCTGGGTTGTAGGTGTTGCTATAAGGGTTATTCCTAGGATGGTTGTAATCAACATAGCTAGCTTGCTCATGTTGTCCTTCGAATGGATTCCCTTCTTCACACCTCTCACTAGGATGGTTGCCTTGGCAATGCTCACACACAACTGCTGGAATATGGATGGCATTGACTGCCATAGTGTGATTTTGTTATTGTCTAGTTAGCATAGCCATTTGTGCTTTCAAATAGTCAGTTTCATCAAGATTGTTAAGTCCAACTAGCTTTTTGGATGCAGCTCTCTCACCATTCCTTTGAAATTGTTCATTGCCATCTCTTCAGTCAAGTCATATGCCTCATCTTGTGTTTTCTTCATAAAAGCTCCTATTGGGGCTGCATCTATTAGAGTTCTTGTTGAGTGTCCCAAACCATTGTAGAATGTTTGTACTTGCATCCATTTGGTGAGGCCATGATGAGGACACTTTCTAAACAGCTCCTTGAACCTCTCTGATGCATCATTTAGAGATTCTCCCTCATATTGTGCAAAGTCGAAGATCTTCATTAGTAGCTTGACTGTCTTTGATGGTGGGAAAATTTTGCTAAGAAATTTTTGAGTTAATTCCTCCCAAGTAGTGATAGAATCTGCAGGCAAAGAATTCAACTAATTTTTAGCTATGTCTTTTAAAGAAAAAGAAAACAAAGCAATCTAATAGCATCATCCGAAACTCCATTAAGCTTGAATGTTTCATAAATTTCAATAAAATTAGCAATATGCACATTAGGATCTTCATCAAGGAGTCCACAAAATGCAGATGATTGAATCATCTGAAGAGTAGCTGGCTTAATCTCAAAATTGTTTGCTTGAACGGCCTGCTTCCATATAGTTTGATGAATTCCTGTCACAGCAAGGAGCATGTAATCAATAAGTCTTGGATTAGCTGGGACTATAGCTCTTTCTCCGTTTCCTTCCATATTGTCAGCCATCACGTTTGTTTGTTTGGATTTTTCATGTTTCTCCTTTCTAATTTTTTGATAGGTTTGTTCTATCTTGGAATCCAAAGGCAATAAGTCCTTGTCTGTAAACTTTCGCATGCAACTACCAATATCAAATGAAGCAAACTATAAGTGAAAATAGAAAATAAAATTCAAACTAAAATCAAGTTATTTAGTTTAATATTAATAAAAATAATCGTTGGCAACGACGCCAAAAACTTGTTATGCAAAAATCCGTAAGTGCACAGAATCGAAACAAGTAATATAATGATGAGTAAAGTATCGTTCCCACAAGGATTAGTTGTTAACTACTAAACTTAATCTAACTTTGATTTTATTTGAATAAATAACAAATTTAAAGGAATTAACTAACTAAAAACTGGAATGAAATTTAAACACTAAGTAAAGAAACTAAATTTAAAATAAATTGAGATAAATTCAATGGATTAAGCTATAGAGTATCAGGTTTCACCTAAGTTATCCACTCTATTATTCAATCCAATTCAATTAATGTTCATCAACCTTGTTGTCAACCAATTTCTCGAAGGTATTTGTTATTCTTTTTCAAGCAACAACAATGTATATTTATAGGGAGAATCACGTCTCTGTCTTATCTAACAGCCTATAAATACCCATAAGTACAAGAATTCTTATAGGGTTGCACAAATCATAATTATATTTCTATCTCATGTGAGTTTATGGTGAATTACTAATATAAATTAACTTCTCAGTTTAATTTATATCTCTAATAATGCAATAGTTGGCCAGCCCATCACAAACATTGCAAGAAATTGAATAAATATCAAGATATATTGAATTGAAATAATAAAGTATCAAACTTGGCTACGTCCTAACCCTAGAAAAAGAGATTTAGTTTATAATGTAAAGAAAAATAACATAAGAAAATCGAGTAGCATTCATGGATAACAAAGAAGGAAGAAAGACTTAAGAAACTTGAAGATTCCTTGAAGATCCTCCTTGAATTGTGCCTCCAAGGGTTGTAGATTACTTCCTTGCCTCCTAAGCACCTCTAATGATGCCGGTGATGCTCTAAAGAAGACCTAAAACTCGTCTATTTATATTCTACAAAAGAAAGAAGTCGAATTCGAGTTGAAAGAAGAATCCTAAAAATGTCCAGAATTAGCCTTGCGCATGAGAGCAGCTAAAGTGGCGCAGGAGCGCCAACTTTCTGGTTGCATGAAGTTTGTTGTTCTTGATCTCACACCGCTGTGCCACTTTGTGTTGCTGGAGCACCAAGTTTCTGATTTCGAGTCTATAATTCTGTATTTCCAACTGCTACGCCATCTGCTCTGCGCAAGAGTGTCAACCTTCTAATTTGGAGATCCATATTTTTCCTCTTTTGGCCTTATTTAGTCCTAGTTTTGATGTGCTTTATTAGGAATCCAATTCCTTTCTAAACAATCTGCATTTAAAGAAAATAGCACATTATTTTCTCTTTAATTTACTCAAAAACTAAACAAAAATTAAATTTAAGTGTATTAAATTTAGTGAATAAAATTCACTAACAAAAATAGTTGTGTAGTGAAATTTATGATCAAAATAGTAAAGGTAGTGTAGAGCAAAAATTCTGAAGAGGTGAAAGAGAGTACACAAGTTAGAGACTTTGCGCCCCTATGCGATTTCCTTTGTGCCACTATGACGTGAAATCACGATTTTTTTTCCAATTTTGGAGTCCTAAAAGCCTACGCTTATAAATAAGACTTCATAACGCGTGTTTGGGAGTTCCAAGGGGCCAAAGAGGCCAAGGAGGACGGTTGGAGCAAAATTTCTTCTCTACAAACTAGTTTTTCTTTCTTTTCTCCTAGTCTTTATGTTTAGAATTATGATTTATGTTTTGTTTACTTTAGTTATGAACCAAGTTTTCTTTTCTAGGATTAGGATGTAGCCAAGTTTAATACTATAATTATTTTTAATTCAATATATTGATGTTTATTCTAATATTGTTGAGCAAATTAATTATGTGTTTAATGCTTGTGAAAGCTTGATCACCTTTTGCATGATTTGAAATATAAATTAATATGAGATAGAGTTATGATTGTGATTTATGCAATCGTGTGTAATTTCTTGTGCTTAATGGGTATTTATAGGCTTTTAGAATTGACAGAGGTGTAATTCTCTCTATAAATATATATTGTTGTTGCTTGAGAAAGGATAACAAATACATTAGTGAATTTGGTTTGCAATAGGAAAATAAACATTGATTTTATTGGATTGAAATATTAGAGTGGATAAAGTAGGTGAATTAATCTCATACCCTAGATCTTTGTTTCATTGGTTTTTGGTTTATTGTCATTCATTCTTATTTATTTGCTTAATTTTAGTTTAGTTATTTAGTTCATTTAGTCTATTTGAATTGCCATTTAATTTTTATTGTTCAAATAAAATTAGAGTGAGATATGATTTGGCAATTAGTAACAAAGTCCTTGTAGAAATGATGCTCTACTTATCACTTTATTACTTATTTACGATTCTATGCACTTATAGATTTTGCATAACACACATCAATTAATTAAGATTTAAAAGAAAAAACTATGGTTCTCATAGCAACATTCCATTTGAAAGTTTCAAATCGAAATGGTATAACAACTTTGCAAGAGGAAGCTCAACATTTGCGAGGCCAAATGACATTCCTAGGCACATCCTTCTTCCAGCACCAAATGGCATGTATTCAAAATTAGTCCCTTTATAATCAACATAACCATTAATGAAACTCTTCGGTTCAGTCCAATATTTAGGATCTCTTCCAATCAACCAAGTATTAATAATAACTTTGGTTTTGGTAGGTGTGTTGAATCTATTAATCTCATTTTTTTCTCCAGATTCTATGCGAAGTATCAAAGCATCAAGAGAATGTAATTTCAGAACCCCTTTTATTACTAGCTAGCTTTAAAATTTTCATTTCATTAACATCCATCTCATCAACCTTCCCTTTTCTATTAATGAATTCCCTCACCTCAACTTGTGCCCTTCTTGTCAATCTATCTTACGAAAAGTAAACATTTATGGCATTGAGGATTCCTAAAACCATTCAAAGATGTAAGAGAGATTAAATTTTTTCACTGATGTATAATTATAGCTTTGATGTTTTTGGTAGTTAAGGGAAATTCAAGATCACCTTACTCTTGAAATTTCAAGAGAACATCTGCCAAATCTTCATTTACTCTTTTCAAACTGCAATTCAAATGAAGAAAACAGATCTGCAATAATGAAACTTGCGAGTAAATTCACAAGACGATTCTTGATCTTTGCTTTATTGCCGAAGGTTGCGCTTGAAATGACTACAGATATCAATGAGAAAACTTTCTCAGTTAAGTTAATAGCTGATCCTGCTTTTGAAGTTAATTAGAAAATTATTCATTTTATCATTTTTTAATAAATATATTTTATGTTTTAATTCTTAAAGTGATCAATTATTTTAAAGTTAAAATAAATAACCAAGGTACTTTTTCTTTATCAATATGACTTTAGATCGGTATTGCTTATTACAAGTAATTAATCTTGAATAGATTCTTACATTCCATAAATATTAAATAATTTTGTTTCTAATATGTTCCACAATATTGATTAGTGGTTTTTTATCCAGGGTTCGAATTCCAACTAGTGCAAATAAAGAGCATAACAGCCATTTCATTGTGGGTTGTTTTCAATAAACCTTGGACGTTCTGTATAATCACAATTCACAAGAATTGAGACCCAATTAACGAACACTAGTCACAACACCTAATCTCAGAACCATAATTTGTATGTTAAACAAATATAACTTGTATATCTGATCATTTGTATTTTTGTGTTTAGGGATTTGTTCACATATAACCATCGACTTGCTGGAATGCTTTTTCCTGTTATGGAGAAGGCAACTATTTGCATCATATGTTCAATTTGCGTTATTATGTTGTCGAATCAACAGTGTTAAAGGATTTTTTATAGTTAGTGGATTGAGGTTGTTCGGCCTCTTTAGTCCTTGCAATGCTAACGAATAATTCTTTTTTAATATGCAGAGCTAAGGGGAAATTGGGACTTCTATTAATTAATTTGGGTGTTCTAGCACCGAGATCGAGATATTAATTAACTCTTATGGGCAGGGGATGAGTGGAGCCAATTAATGACAAGTGGGGGCAACTACTGCTTCCGATTTTAAAAACTCCATTGAGTTCAGCCTACAATTACAATTACATTTACTTCATGAAATTCTAATTCTAATGTCATAATATGCCAAAACTATTTTAATTTCATTTACTCCAATTACTAAACTCTATTAAAATTAATTTGGACCAAATACAATTTCTGTCCTAAATGCCTTAGATTTTGAGTTTTGATTAAATTGATTGTTTGATGAATGTGAATAATGAGAATCTATATAAAATTGGAAAAATGATATTATAATACAACAATTGTGTTAATTTCCATATACATAAACAACATTAATGGGTTTATATCTTACAGGGCTAGTTTTTTTTTTGTCTTAAAATATTGTTATAATTTAATTTGAATCATATTCAGAATATTATTGGTTTAAGTTTGCCCCAATTGCATCAAATTTCTGGCATCGTCATTGCTTAGGGGACTAATATCAATCATTATCCTGAAACAAAGACCACAAAAGTAGATTTCATCATGGAACCGTGCTCAAGTTAATAATGAAAGCATGTTATTCATTAATAACCCGATACATGACCAGACCAGTTTGCAGCATTAATTTCGTTCTTGTTATAACGACTTCCGTGGACAAAGATTGAATTGGTGGACTACGTTTTCCGAATTTGAAACTACATTATCAAATTAAAGCAGGTGATCGAAGACTACATGATTGTCCAATCAAGAACAAGGAAAATAAATTGGACTTGAAAAAATCAGACGACCAATGGAGTAAACGACCCTAAATTTTAATTAAACTCATACCTGTAATCTTTGTCTTCGAAATAAAATTTGAGACTACATTGCTCTACGGACCATTTGAGAGGATTATAATATACTAGTAAAATTTGAGAAGATTATACCACCATAATGAAATTGAGGCATTGAAGATTATTTTAAGTTCAATTGTAATTTTGAGTCGTTTATTCGATTGGTTGTCTGATCTTTCCCGAGTCAAATTAATTTTCCTTGTTCTTGATTTGACTACGACGTAGCCAAATATAAAAAATAAAAGGGCAAGGTGACCTGATGATGCGATGCAAGAAAAGACAAGATGCTTCGGGTCGTGAAAAATGAAAGGAAATATTACAATGGAAAATATTCTTGCATGTTAGGAATTTTGTACAGGTGATCTTTCTAACAGAAACAAGTAAATTAAATATAGATCTCTTTAAGAATACAAATCTCTTTTGACTTTTCGTTTGCGTTAGAAATTTGACTACTGTTGGTCTAACTTCTCTCCTAAACCAACACTATTCACAACAGTCCAATTACGTACGTACTAGTAGAGGTATTCTTGGCAGCAAAAGGTGATTAGCCAATTCTTGGCAGCAAAAGCTATCGCATAACATGCAGACTGAATCATATTTAGAATATTATTGGTGAAGTTTGCCCCAATTAGAGCACTTTTCTGGCTTCGTCATTGCTTACGGGACTAATTTTAATCATTAATCTGAAACAAAAGACCACAAAAATAGTTTGCGTCATGGAACCATGCTCCAGTTGACAATAAAAGCTTGTTATTTGTTAATGACCCGATACGTGACCATACCAAGCATTTTCGTTCTTGTTATAATGACTTCCGTGGACAAAGATTGAATTAGGGGACTACGTTTTCCAAATTTGAAAACTACATGATCAAATTAACGCACATGATCGAAGACTACTTGATGGTCAAATCAAGAACAACGAAAATAAATTGGACTTGAAAAAAATCAGACGAGACCAAAAATTTTAATTAAACTTATACTCGTAATCTTTGTCTTGGAAGTAAAATTTGAGACTACATTGCTGTACGGAACAGTTGAGAAGATTATAATCGTAAACTTATACTAGTAAAATTTGAGAAGATTATGCCACCATAATGAAATTGAAGTTTACTATAAGTTCAATTATAATTTTGAGTCGATTATTGGATTGGTCGTCTGATCTTTTTCAAGTGAAATTAGTTTTCCTTGTTCTTGATTGGACTACGACGTAGCCTTTAATCATGTGCCTTAATTTGATAACGTTACTTCGTCGTGAGCTTCTCAAAAGATGGTCCGTAGAACAACTTTGGAAACCGTAGTCCACCAACCGAATTTTTGCAACGGATAAGGAGACGTTTGACATTTTGTTGAATTTGAAATCTAATTTTCGGGGGTTAATTCTACTTAGATTTTATAATATATTTAAAAAGCATGTAAGGGGTATCTTTTGAACCAATTTTTGAGTTGATTAAATGTAATATATATATATATATATATATATATATATATCCTTCTAAGATAATATAAAATAAAATTCCCTTAAATAATAATTTGAGTTATGTAACTCGCGAAAGATCGATTATAGCAGCCCCTTAGGACAATCTTATGTTATATTTTTTTACTCTTTCTTACGAATTTTCTTTCTAAGATTTTTTTTCATCTTTTTCTACTATTTTTACTTGACATATTCCAAAGTAATTAAATTTATTAAAACCTCTTATTTATTATATATGGTCATTACTGTGGCGGTGTTGAAGGACTAAGATTATCTTCAATTTAATTGGTTTGCCAGCAAGCAAATTTGGCTTTGGTTTTGCCCAAAAAAAAATGAAAAAAGGTCGAGATGGACTGATGATGCGATGCAAGAAAAGAGAAGGTGACTTCGGTCTGTGCAAAATGACAGTAAATATTGTAATGGAGCAGCGCACAATTCTCATTAGATTTGGAAAATATTCCTACATGTTAGGAATTTTATAGAGATGATCTTTGTCACAAAAGAAACAAGTAAATTAAATACAAATCTCTTTTTAGTTTTCGTTTTTGTTAAAAATTTGACTACTTCGAGTCTCAAATTCTCTCCTAAACAATCCAAACTCACCGGCCGGGGGAGGTTTTCTTACCGGGAATTCAACCTCAATTGCTGCCCATGCGTTGTGAGCTTTCCAAATAATTTTTTTTCTTAAATAAAATAAAATATTAAAAAATTTGGGCTTTTCTTTTTATATTTTTAGAAGGTTTATTGATTTCTTTCATTATCTAGCTAAATTCAACTTAAAAGGATAAAAATATTTTTCCAAATGATGAGATTAAGATATGTTAAATACTTTTTTGCCTTGCTGACAGACGATAAAGAGTTGCATTTCTCAGCTTATATTTACTAATGAGTAACTCACTCCTCAGATAATAAAGAACACTTGTCTAACTCTATGAAATTTCATTAGCTTATTATATTTCACAAGTAAGACACTAGTTAATTCCTCACCTAACAATGAGCTAAACAATAAAAAATAAATTAAGGTTTAACTAGTTTTTAAAACACTTTCTCTAAACTTTATTATTATCAAATTACTTGAAGATTTTGGAGTGAAAATACCATTTTAGCCTGTTTTAAAAATTATCCTTCTGAAATGATATAAACCAAAAATCACTTAAATAATAGTTGGAGTTATATAATTTACGAAAGATTGATTACGACAGCCCCTTAAGACAATCTTATGTAAGGTTCCTTTACTCTTTCTTCACCTATTTTCTTCCTAAGAATTTTCCATCTTTCTTTACTATTTTTGTTTAACTTAACCTATTTTTCCACCTTACTTAAGGTTTTTTTACTCTTTCTTCACCTATTAGGAATTTTATATAGATGATCTTTATCACAAAAAACAAGTAAATTAAATATTATATACACAAATCAAAATTCAAAATCTACGAATACAAATCTCTTTTTTACTTTCCGTTTTTGTTAAAAATTTGACTACTGAGATGATTGCTTTTACATACATGCATAATCGGGGACCACACAATCACAATTCAAAAGTCTTAACTTCTCTCGTAGGCCAACACTGTTCACAACAACTGACCTCGAAACCTCGCCAAATGGCTCCGGCAGCTGCATTACCTGTTGAAAACAATGTTGTTAGGCGATCAGCCAATTACCATCCTGCAATTTGGAGCTATGATTATGTTCAATCTCTTAAGAGTAACTATGCGGTATGATAGTGTCGTTAATATTGTAGACTGATGATCACATGCATAAAAATCTTTTTGTATATTAAAATATTTGTTTTGTAAGGAGAATCTTTTGCTAAAAGACTCGAAATGCAAAGGGAATAAGTGAGAATGATGCTTGAAGCCGTGGTGGAACCATTACACCAACTGGAGCTCATTGATACCTTGCAAAGACTTCGAGTATCTTATCATTTTGAGGATGAGATAAACATAATTATCAATGTAATACACAGGAACAACCATAGCAATTATGAACAAAAACACGATGGTTTGTATGCCTTAGCTCTTGAATTTAGACTCCTGAGACAACACGGCTATGATGTATCTGCTGGTATATATTAATAATTTTAATCATTCTTATATTATATTATAATATAATGCCTATGTCAAACTCGGCATAAAATAATTGAATAATATGCTTAATTTATTTTTTAGTGCAAAAATTTTCAATAATTTTAGGGATGAAAAGGGAAACTTTAAGAAATTTTCAGGATGAAAATATCTGAAGTTTTTGATTGTTGTTGTAAAGGGTGTCCAACCTCTTCTGTGTGTAGTTTGGCCTAAATGTCGAATTCAAGTTGGCCTACGAATATGATATTTATCATTTCATGAGGCCAACTTGAATTATGTCATAAGCATTTCTAAAATACTAAATTAAGGAGCTAGCTAATTGTATATGCATAACCATTGAAGGTAACTCACCTCATTGTTTCAAAATATATGCTGCAAGGAAGTTTTTGTTCTTCCTGGAAACAAAAATAGAAGAAATTTATTAGCTTGCAGTGCAGTGAAGGAAGAGAGAGGTGGAGACGACAGATGAAAGCTGAGGAGTGAAGAAAGAGAGAGGTGGAGAGGACAGATGAGAGCTGAGGGAGGTAGGGGCTCGCTTCTCGTAAATTACTTATATCCCTGCACACAGCCCGTTAAAAGCATGCATTAAGGATATTTAGTTGATTAGTAGGTTCAAATAGTATCAATCTTTTAATTATTTATTTAGTTTTCTTGGCTGTTGCATTGCGCATCTGCCGTGGGCTGCCCTGCTCACAGCAAGATACTGCACCTGCTGGGCTTAAGGCCCATACGCTGCATTTGATGCTGCTGCAGGAAGCTTGCTCTGCTTGTTTCGAAGCCTAGGCGCCGCTGCTACTGGGCAAGAAGCCTGCTGCACGTGTTTGGGCTGCTGTTGACTTCCGTTAATGTAATTGTGGAGAGCATCATAACCAATTTCGTTAATGTGATTGTAGAACAAGAAATTCACATCATTCCTTACACAAAGAAAGCGGTGAATTGCATTTACTTTCAGTTTGATTAGTGATTAAGTTATTAACTAGATGCCATTACTTAAATCATTAATCGCAAATTAATCGTTTCAGTGGACATATTTATGTCAATGCTAGTTGGTGGAGGCAAAGTGGTACCAAAGCGGATACACCCCAATCCTTGGAGAATACATGGATAATGCATGGTCTTCAATTAGCTTACCTTCGGCGCAAGTGCATGCTTACTTTTCCTTACAAATCCAATGAACAAGGGGGCACATGAGCGCTTACAAGGATATCAAAATATAATGAAGTTTGTAGGAATTATAATTAGATATTCAGACGATTTCGAAACACCATCGGTACATAGAATCTATATATAAATATATGCAATATAATTACAGTTAATTTCCAAATCCCTTAATTTATATGCATCAGCTAAATTCAATTTTTCTTGTTTAATTATTAGGATGAATTGAAAAGAGGAAATGTTGCTAAATCATCCAATGTTACATGCATGAAATTGGAGATCATGTAATATCATTACTTGTCAATCCCTGATAAACGCATGAAAGTACACTCTTAAGCATAAATAATTAATGCTAATTGGACAGTATTATAAAGCTTTTATGATATTTTAGCATAATTATTTTGCTTATGCCTCTTTTACATTTGTTTCATTTCTTTTGCATTTTCTTTAGTATTTATCTTGAAATAAAGTGTTGTCCTTAAATTGTGATTAATGGAAATCATTTTTTCATGTTTAATAAAATGGACATAACTCTCAATCTATAGATCAAAATGGAGAGATTATTGAACCTGGAGCAACATGTCTCAATTTTACACAAAGTTGAAGAACAATCAAAAGCCCAAATCCAACATTTGATGGGCCGAAATTAAGACACAACAAAACCAAATTGTGGTTGTTTCTCAGCCCGACCCATGTCCAGTATTTAGGCCATATCTCAGAGAATATTTGTCCAAATTGCATGAATCTGGTGGCCTTGGAAAGCTGAGACAAAATGCTACAACTTTCATGTTTTCCACAAAGCCCAATTCGGTCCATTTGGTGGTCAAAAATCTACTGCAAGTTGGTGGAATGTTTGGTGGCCGACAATGTGAAAAAATTGGTGGAGGTTTGGTATAATAGTTCCATTTCATCACCTATTTAAGGACAACTTGAGGAATTGAAGGGGGGAGAGAAAAATCAATTGAGTTCACATTTTATCATTGTATATTACAATTCTCTCTTGTATTTTCTCTTTAGAAATGATAAGAATGAATTGTAAGTTAGGCTAGAACTCTTGGTAAGGCTAGAGATGAACTTGTATGTGTAGTTTATCTATTTCTCCACTTTCATTCTACCTCAAGGGCTATAAAGATTGTATGTTTGTTTATGTGTTAAACTCTTTCTCATCTTGTGATTTCTTTTTAATCCAGAAATTATAATTCTCAATTTCATATAAATTCAGTCATGCTTTCTTTATGTGATTCGTGTTGAATTATAATTGTTACTGGTAGTTTCGTTTTATGAGTTAGTCCTTTACTGCAATATTGTCATGTGATATATTGTCGCTCTTGGATAACTTGTAAGGATGAATGTTGTTGGTAAATATTGCTTGTAAAGAGTTTATGCATATCAAATACATGTGTTTATCATTTATGCTATACTATACATATTTTCCGATTGATTGTTTGGGATGTGAAACTTTCAATTGAGTTATAATTATTGAATCAAAGTGGGGATTAGATTTACAAAACATATAAGTGATTCTCGATGCCTTACTTCTTAATTACCATCGATTGTTTCCAATTATTAAACATTGTATTTTCTTTAGAACCAATCACTTCAAAGTTAAATTTTACATCTTTATTATCTTTTTTTTTATATTTTTGTTTTACTAACCTCTTTTATCAAAGGCCTCCTTGTGGATTCGACACCTCAACGTATACTACAATAACCGCGATATATTTTGAGCGTAAACAATCCCGTTTCATGGAGTAACAAATGGTGTCTAAAGAAGTTTGGTAATAAGGCAGCAAGCTTTAATTTGGAAGCAGATGGTGGATACTCCATATTGTTTTTAGGTTATGTTTGGCGCGCGACATTGTATAGTATTATTTTTAATAATTGCATTGCATTATATTGCATTAATTAATGTTATGCATAATATAGTGTATGTTTGGTGAAACATTGTATTGTACTATTTTTATAATATATTATACTATATTTATGTTTGGAGTATTTTTAAATTGTATTATATCATTTTTCATTTCAAAAATTAACAACATATTATTAAATAAATTAAATATTTTTTTACACCAAATTAAATAAATTAAATACTAAATAAAATAATTATAACCTATAATTATAAAAATATATAATCTTCCTTATATTTAATTTATATAAATTTCACAAAAATAAAATAAAAATCATACAAAAAACCTTAAAAATAGCTACAGTTAAAGTTGTATAAACTTTTATAATGTAGTTTACATAACAAAAATATAAATAAAAGAAATCCATTCAATATCAAGCAACAAAAACAGAATCTTTTGACCAGCATCACAACAATATCAACCAACAAAAACAAAACATTACACATGTAAAGCAACAAAAATATCCCCCATGACAAAACAAAACATAACTAAATTGTTTCCACAACCAATAAAATCCCTCATGTTTAAAACATAACTAAACTTTTTGCACAACCAATAAAATCCTCCATGTCTACACCACAAAACAAGCAACTGCAAAGAGAAATATCTCATACTCCAAAGCTGCAATATACTCTACAATCAAAAATCAAATCCCATGACTTCAATCATGAGCTCTCTCGAAGAAGAAGTTTCTCCACCACTTCTTTTCTAAATACCCTTCAATGACTTAAAGCTGAGATATTTAAAGGTTTCTCCAATATAAGAGTCAATGCTTCAAGTCTATCATCTTGACTAAGTCCCATAGCTGCAAGTTCATCAGCAATGTCAGAACGATCCTCTGTATCCCTAAAGATACGTTCAGTTAACTTCTCCATGTTCTTAAAAGACTCTGCAAACACATTTTGAATTGTTGTTGAGATCTCTTTAAACCCAGTAGCTAAAATGCTTTGGGATCTTTTCCTTTTCCTACTTGATGAGTCAGAATGGCTTCTAGTAAGAGAACCTGAAGGTTGTTGCACTGAGAAAGGGGAACTAGGCCCTTCAGTCTCTATATCCATAGCATGAATCTCTTCTTGATTAATCTCATCAACTATTTCAGCTGGAGTTGCTGCTGCTTGCACTACAAGAAAAATGGGAATAGATGACGGAAATAAACAGTCATAAACAATGGTGGATGATAGAAAATCTATGAGTCATCTATGTCACTGTCACTCATTCATGATAGTAAAAAAGTCTGTCATCAACTTTGTGATAGTTTTTATATGTCATATGTCTATCACACTAAGAAATTAATTTATTAATTAATTTCCTTGAAATTTTTTGGTGGAAAATTGACCTTTTTTTAAATTTAAATATTTTAGTGGCAAAATTGATTTTTTTATTCCTATTTAATTTTGGCAGAAAATTTTTGGTGCAAATATTAGTGGTTAATTTTTGTGGGTAAATTATGTTGTTTGTGACAGAATTTATGATTAGCATTTTCTGTCACAATACTTAAATTTAGTTATGCAGAACTATGATTTTTTTTATTTTATTTATACATTCTTGTGCCTAAAATTCATTTACAAATTTAATATGAACTAAAAATTAAAGTGCACAATATAGAGAAAAGTTGCATAGATCATGTATATCATTACCCATACATAAGCTAAATCATTAGTAACTATCAACAACAAACTGTGATTGTAATTCAAATCCAAAAGCAAGAACAAATGATAGCCAACCAAATTAAATTTGGAGTTCACATGACAAATTTCAGCAACTAAGAGCAAACGTTTTATATTTGACTAGCTAAGCCAGCAAAACTCCTTCTGTTTTCTCAGCAAAAATCGCAACAAAGCTCGTCCTATTGTTAGCAAAAACCCAACAAATCCCCTTCCATATTCTTAGAAAACCCCTCCCATTATGAGCAAAATACCCAGCAAAACTCCTCCCGTTCTCAACAAAATACCTAACAAAACTCCCATTCTCAACAAAATACCCAACAAAATATTAGCAGTTCATAATATGCATTTAGAGCATGAGAAAAAAAAAAAGAGCAAAGCTAAATAGAGTTATAGGTGGAATCGGGCCGGGTTGGGGGTGGAGATGCCATCCCCATCCCCGTCCCCAATTAAAAAATCAATCCCCATCCCCTATTAATCCCCAATTTTTTAAATCGGGGATGGGGATGGGGAATCCCCAAAGTCAAAATGCATCCCCATCCCCATCCCCAACCCCATTTACTTGTTAAAAATTTAAAATTTTAACTTTTAAAATTTATACTTTGAAATAAAACATATTTTAAATTACAACTATAAACCTTAAGCAACATACCTACAAATAAATATTAATAAATCTTTAGACAATCAACATCCTTAAAATAAATCTTTAGGCAAACGAAGGTGGGCTAGGTTGGGCTTGGGTTTTATTAAAGTAGGCGGGACATTAAGTTTTATAAGAGGGGAGATAACAAGGGTCTAAGTATTAGATTACTATATATATATATAATTTTATTTTGATTTCGGGGAGAGGGCCGGGCTGGGCTTGGAGCATAATCCCCATCCTCATCCCCATTTAATTTCGGGTAAAATTGTTATCCCCATCCCCACCCCATTCCCCACTTTTAGCTTCCCATCCCCGGCCCAAACGGGTTGGGGAATTGCGGAGCCCCATCCCCATGGGGATTGGTTCCACCTCTAAATAGAGTAGTAAAAAACATCAACTCATATATGATACTCAATATACTGGATACAACGCCTTATTTGGTTCGTAGAATCGACTAGCGAATTTCCTCCAATTTCTTAGTGACAATTTGCTGGCTAGCAACAGTAACTGGGTTCTCAACCCTAATTATTTCCATAGTTCTCTTAAGGTTCTCAAGGAGGTGTATCCATAAGAAGAAATTATATTTCACAAAGAAAATCTCAAAATTTTCTACATGACTAGTCTAATAATCACATTAGAAGGGTAAAGAAAAATTAATTAGTACCAAATCCGTTAGTTTGCATATACCTCTTACTGAATAGTAGCTGCAGTTTGGCATGTGGTGGATGACGGTTTGCTCAAACAGCCAAATCTAAATATAAGCTTTCTACAACAAGTTAGAACCAATAAGCAAGCCAAGCCAGGCACAGAACAAAAACAATAATTAAAGGAAAAGAAGCAAGATGAGAAGTAGGAAATCAGGCACTTACACTTTGGAGAAACGAGAAGATCAAGTTCTACAACCATAAAAGGAAAATTGAACAAAAGAAATGAGAATTAAAGAGGAAAAATGAAAAAACGCTGCAAATTTTGTGTGAATAAGGGATAGAAGAAGATTTTTTACAATGGTTGGGTCATAATTCTCTAAATTTTGGATCTTGCCATGACTGCTCTGCTTTTGCTGCTTATGTTGCTCTGATAAAATGAACATGATCAATTGGTGTCAAAATTTTAAGTTAAATTTAAGTTATAGAACGCTGTAATGCAGAAGCAAAACCATCTCAACATGACTAGCATCTTGTTGGTGCTAGTCACAATATGGTCATCCCATTTGAGACTTTTCATAATACATATTACTGAAATCGATTCATAGAACACAAAAAGATTGCTTTTTGATAACTTTTGCAATAATAAGGGAATTTGCTTATATTACTTGCTCATAATTGGTGAAATATATGCTTGTATCATTACAATGCACAAACAATCATTAATTTTAGCAGATAAAATATTTAAAAGCATATAAAGCTTGTAGCTAGGTACAATATATCTAAGATGCACAAACCTTAACTTTATAATTCTTGACACAGATTTAACTTGTGTTAGTTCACTAGATACAACTTTTGAAGGCTTTGTATCTAGTGTCTAACTAGCAGAAGCTATTCAATTTTCTTGTCCAAGCTCACTATACTCTAGATGCTTTGGTAAATATGTCCTCAAAATTTGTTAAATATGAAGATAACATTATCTGACTTTAGACAACCTAAATTATCAAACATGCAAAAGGCAGGTTTCCTAGAAAAGGCAGAGTCAAAATAATCATGAATTTTTAGTTTACAGTAAGGCAAGCATACCACATACGGTCCCAAAATGCTAAAATTAATAGTGCTCATGCCCATGGAATTTTGAAAAGGCCTAAGCATCACATGGAAAACTATGACTACATGTGTTAATACTAAAAAAGTTGATAAGATAAGTAACCATATAAGCACCATGACACAACCGCCATAAACACCCTTTGAAACTAGCTACCACACAACCCCCAAAAACCAGTTGAAACCACCCCCAAAACCCAGCCAAATAGCCACATGAAAAACCCATCAAAACCAATACATAGCACCAAAATCCCAACCACAAAAACTCTTCAAAACCAGCCACCCATAGACCCCAAAAACTCATTGAAACCACCTAAAAAACACTTCAAAAACAGCCAACAAACAACCCCCAAAAACCCATCTAAACCACCAAAAAACCCAACCATACAACCAACCCTTCAAACCAACAAACAAATAGCCCCCCAAAACCCATCTAAACTACCAAAACCCAACCACACAGCCATCTTAAAAATCGTTTGAAAACAGCCAACAAACAGCACCCGAAAACCCATCTAAATCACCCAAAAACCCAATCATAGAGCCACCACCACCCATTTAAATCAACCACAACAATTAGCAATCAATCAAACAGCCGCCAATACCAAACCAAATTAGAAAATGAACATGGAAAGACTAACAACCACAACCACCATATAGAAGATGAAAATTGTACCTCAACTCGCAAATCGAAAAAAAAAAATCCAAATCGGGCTATCTATACCTCACAAGGCCAAGTTGCCCAGTCGAGGCAGCAGGCACACGCGAACAGTCTCCAGAATGGCACAGGTGCAAGAGGCGGCACCATCTCTTTTGCATCCTTCAACTCCTCCTCTTGTTCTGCCTGCGCTTGCGCCACTGCTGCTGCAGCCTCCGTCCCCAGGTCTAGATACTGTGGTGACAACTCTGTGGGCTTCAATCTATAAGGTGCAACGATCATTGATGAGTGAAGCTAGAGAGAGAGAGAGAGAGGGAGAGAGGGGCGAGAGAGTGAGCTTGGGGTTTTGGGAATGAGAGGCGAGAGATTAAGGTAGGGTCTGGGAAGTTAGAAATTTTTAGTATTATAAATAGGGGTCCATTTTTTTAATCAAAAAGTTTATTACAACTATTTCCATTATTTTCTTGTAGCGGTTATATTATTTGAAAATAAAATTTAATTTTAGATTTTTAATTCTTTAATTTTTATCAAAAAATTATATAATATGATTCCATTATAAAATATTTTTATTTATTTCATATAATTTTCAAGGTTTAAATTTTTTTACTTTTATATAGACAATAATATTATCTTTTATTTAAAGATTGTTAAAAATTATTTTTTAATTTTACATTCAAACATAAAATTATATTATTCAATTAATATTCTTATATTTTTAATTTATTTATTTTATTTAAATTCAAAATATGAATTAGTGTAATTTTCTATAACATTTAAAATAATTGTTCATAACATGTAAAATTCAAAGTAATTTTAATTATTTTTAATAATTTAATATGATTTTTTAAATTTAATAATATAAAATTAAAATTTCTTTATTTTGATATTTAATATTTTCCTTTTAATTATAAAATAAATTCATAAGAAAAAAATCTTTGCAACATGCAATTTGTGCACGTTGCTAAATGCTTAATTTTTCGCAACCTGTCGAAAATGCACATTGCGATAGAGACTTTCAGCAATGTGCTTATGTTGCACGTTGCCAAAAATCAGTTTTTGCCACGTGCATTCAGCGCACGTTACCAAAAAAAAGGCTTTGGAAACATGCCCTAAATGCATGTTGTAAAAGCCCTGTTGCTATATGCTGTTTTCTATTAATGTATATAACCACATAAGTATATTGCTGAAAGTCTCTATCGCAACATGCATTCATTGCACGTTACCTAAAAAAAGCTTTGGAAACGTGCTCTTCGTGCTTGTTGCGAAAGCACTATTGCTATATCCTGTTTTTCTACTAATGTATATAACTAATATCAAATTATTGATTAATGTTTTATTTTTATTAGCATTTAATCATAGATCTGATGTAAATTCAAGAAATTAAAAATACAAATAATTGTATTTATTTCATACAATTTCCATGTTTAAAAAAAATACTTTTCCATAATTTAATATTTAATATTTTATTATTTTCATATAGACAATAATTTATCTTTTATTTAAACATTTTTAGCAATTTTATTTTTAATTTTATAATTAAAAGTAAAATTATATTATTTAATTAATATTATTATATTTTTAATTCTTTATTTTATTTGAATTTGAAATATGAAATTAGTGTAATTTTTCATAACATTTAAAATTTGGGTTTAAATGCACGATTTCCTATTGCAGTGACATATAAATTTTTATAAAGAAATTATTTGACCATAAAAAATGCTACATTATGCTTTTAATTAATAAACTATTAATTTAAAATTTGGTCAAACACGGTCAACAATAAATTTCTATCACAAAGTTTTTGATATAATTAATTTCTATCACTATTCTATCATCAATTTTTGATAGACAAAAATTATATCACATGTACATCATTAAGTTTTTGATAGACCATAATTCTATCACGACTCTATCATCGTTATATGATATAATGATTTTTATCATAAAATGTCAGTCATCTATTGTCTTTTTTCTTGTAGTGTTGTCCTGTTACACGGTCATTTCCATAGATTTTGACAAGTCTATCATACAATGGAAATGACTTATCTCTCCAGCCTTTTGCTTCTTCATGAGCCTACATAATAAAACCATAAATAAATCAATCATTTCAAATGAATCATTTACTATTTTTAAAAAGAATTCAAAATTACACTAACCTGTACATATGACTGCCAAACCTCATTACTATCAACCTCAACACATTTCAATGTGTCATTCCATCCAAAGCCACTTGTGTTCAACATATCATGAACTATGCCATATTGAGCTTTCCACTTTCTATGCTTAGAATCAATATGTGGAAAAGCTTTCAATCCAAACTTAGGTTATTGAGAATGCAACATATTTTCAACTTATTTCAAAGTTCCCGCTTTGAAATTTCCACCTTCACAGCGACCACCCTCCGCAACAATATTCTCCAATATGCTCAATAGTGCTTCTTCTTCAGCTTTAGTCCATACGCGCCTAACTCCTTTGTTTTCAACATTTTTTCCTGAATACAACACAACAAGATAAAGCAATCTATATCCAAATTGTATAAAAATCAATAAACAATGATATAAGCAAAGATAAAGCATTCTATAACCAAAAATACAAAATCAATGAACTTTTTGCATATCCACCATCTGCTGGTTGGAGAAATTGTTTTACTTCCATGAAAGATTTTCTTGAAAATTGTGCATCTCAGTATTATATTTTTGTGGAAAATGAATTGGCGAAGGAGGGAGAAGATAGTGGTGATAATGAAATCAATGGGAAAGAAAGCAGGAATGAGAATGCAAGTAGCAAGGGGAACTACAAATTTTCAGTTTCCTATCAAAACATCTGCTTAATGTACAGTACAGAATGCATCCGACAATCAGCTTTTTCCCAAATTCTCAATTCTATGACAAACAATTTGTAGATGGCCCAAATGTCAAACAAAAGGGCTATGAAAGACAGTATTTTCCAGGGAAAATGTTTGGTCCCTATTCTTTCATTAATATAATTGATGGAAGAGAAGAGTTGAGTGATGTTGGCCATAGCATTAGAAATATGGTTGAGGTGTCCGTGGTGATGAAACTATTGAAGAAGTTGTACAAAGGTATATGTTGGTGAAGTCTCATGTTCTACGGTGTACAGTAATGATAGTGTTCAGTACACCAGTTACATTATACTTTAATACTTATTTAGGTTAGCTTAATTTACTGACAGAAAGTATATGTAAACTCTCAAGCAATTCAGTAACATATTTTCCAAAAACTTGTTTGTTCAGAGGACTGTAGAACTATGTAATTGACGGACTGAAAGGAGATATTATATAATTATATCATTAGACTGTGGGGTTGGTGTCTTGTATGACGATAAAAGTCTTGTATTTTTCAAGCACTTGGGTTCAACTCTTGTGAGCTGCCATCTAATATATATATGCAGAAGAGTAGGCCTTAGAAGTTCATGCATGTGCTGATAATTTGAAGAAACAGGAAAGAGTACTGTAGAAGTTAAACGATGAAGTTATAATGTAAACGAAAATGGTGCAGGTAAGAGAGATGCAGTCCTAAGTTAGGAAAATTTCTGACTTCATTCCTGAGGAAGTCCTCAATCTTTTTTCTTTGGACTTTTCTTAGGACTAATGTGATTAATGAGTATTATCCAATTTTCAGTCTGCTCAAAAGTTTACATTTTGCATCTCCTTTTCAATTTTCTTTCTAATCTGTATCTTGCAGCTTGGAAGGGCTCAAAGCAAAAGCTCAGTATTGGGATTTTTTTGCTAAGAATCCCTCACTATTTACAAAAACAAAAATTTATATTGCGACAGAAGAAATCATGAAACGATTTTCAAAATTTTCACAGCTTCATTTCCATATTTGAATGCTTCTACTTCTTCATATAGCATATATATTTATAAAATTTGTTCTAGGTGCCTATGAAAATGATTGACCAAAAAACTGCAGGAACTAACTTGGTAAGCATACAAAGAATAAAGGGTTAGGCTATTTCGTGGTTATCTTCATTTCTCAATCACATATGTTGATGACCAACAATTCCTCCGGATCAGATTACAAAACTTTAACGGCAGTAGTTTGCCAGGGAGAGTATAATGGACAATACTATGGCAGAGGATAGTTATAACAAAGCAGTCAGGCATCGTCAAGTTTCAACTAAGTACTTACACTAAAGTTTGAAAGTCAAGCAGTTATGAGCAAAATAGCCAAGGAATTCACCACTTCTAAAAGACCTAACAGCCAATGAAATACTTAATTGCCTGATGAGACAGATGATATTTAACTAGTGTTTTATAAATTGAACTAATGCACGCCAATTTCAAAAGACTACCATATACGAGGATTGAATTCTTCAATCTAGAGCCCTACCAGGCCTAGGATTAGTTACTAAGGTAAAACACAAGATCATAAGAATCAGAATAACTGGCCTAGTAAAGGAAGTTCAATTAATCTCTGTCAAATATTTCAGATTGAATTTTTAGGTGAGGAAAGGTCAAGAAATGAGGCAGGGCACTCCAAGCAAGCATAATACCTTGATAGCTCAGGCCGGATTATAATTGAAACCAGTTGGCTCAGGAGGAAGAGGAGAGAGCCTTGAATTTGTAGCAGGTGGAACACTTGCAAAATTCTAAAAATTTAGCAAATATTATAATGTGAAAGAGCTCAAGAGGCAGAAAGCACAAGAAAGTAGTTGAGTTTTAAGCAAACATAGGTGAAAGAGAGAGAACACCCCTGAGAAAGGCCAAATAAACTAACAAAACACTTACTTAAGTTACAAAGGTATTTAACAACTCATTATATGTTTCACTAAATTGAGAAAAGGAGAACAGTTGATGAAATTTTTTTTTTGCTTACAGTTGTATAAAATGCACCTCCACTGAACTTTGACTAGCCTAATGCTTTCCCTTTAACAACTGGGTCCTGGTAGTAAAAAGAGGATTGGTAATTAGTCAAGCCATATTACTTATTTACAAGCAAAAAAGAGAATGCACAATCAAGATTATTAAATTCAAGTAATCACTTGTTTTGTTTATCACATAATGAACTCACAACATCCAAAACAACATTAGATTGGCATTGTTTCAGATTGTTTATGGTGCAAGTGCAGCTAGTTGTCCAGGTCTCACGGTCCTTTGCTAAACATGTGAAATAAGCCCATGCAAAGCTTTTCACCATTTAAGCTTATGAGCAAACTTATTCAATCAAAACAGTAACCTTTATTGCAACCAATAAACCACAACAATTTCTATCAAATCCTTTCAAAATACAAGCTCAAAATAAAGAATTGAAGATAGATGCAACATACCTGATGCAGAAAACAATAGCCTTTATTGCAACCTAAGATAAATGCAATCACACTCATCATGGAAGAAGAACAATAAAATTTATACCAACAAAGAAGTGAAGAAACTCATGCTCATTTCTCATACCTGATGCAGAAAAAAGGCCTCAAGTCAAGAGCAAACAACAGAGATGATTACAGTAGAGATGTTCCCTATTTTTTACGTTGAATGCGAACTGACCCAAATAGACTGAAAACTGCCATGACGATATTACCATCCGTGGCAGCAATCATTCTTAAGGTAGATACCACATAAAGAAGCAACAAAACCATACATTAGCTCTAAATTAAAAATCATCATAAATGATAATCAATTATATATGCCGAATCTAGTTCATGCACACAAATTAAACAAGAGATCTAGCCAAAAGCCCCTTCGATGTCTGGTCTACACAAGCAAATCCACACCAACACCCAGAAACGAAATAATCAACATAAATATACACATAAAATAAATTAAATTAACGAAATCAAAAAATAAAAAAATTAACAGAAACAAAAAATTAACACAATCATATAAAATTGAACCAAGGATTACAGAGACAAAATAATTAACATATACCCAGATTAGAAAATAATCAAATTCGAAATCCAAGAGCAGGAGATGAGTGTGAGAGGATTAGCAAAGAGTTTAGAGATAATAATTTGAGAAATTTACAAAGAGAGAGAGGTGAAGGTACCTGAAGTCGTTAGAGAAAGATGGAGACGAGAGAGAAAGCTAAGACGGTGATGAAGATGGCGACAACGATGGTGACGGAGATGGCGACAGAGACGATGACCTTGATGGAGATGAGAGAGTGTCGTGGAGGCAGAGATGAGAGAGCGTCGGAGTAGAGACAAGAGAGAGTCATTGGTGCAGATGAGAGAAACACAGGAGGAGATCGGGATGGGATTTGAAAATTTTAAAAAATTGTTTTAATTTTGTGTAGTGTAAGCTAATGCGGTGGTTTTTCTCTGCACTAGATAATGTAATGTATGTTACATTAAATTATGCAGTGTATTATTTAATACAATGTAAAATCTGTTCCAAACATAAGCATTGTATAAATTAATACAGTGCAGAGTTTTTATACAGTACAGTGTGGGCTGCCAAACATACCCTTAAGGTTTAACTTCTTCATTTTTAAGTTGTCAAATAAAGATCTTTCCATTTGTTCTGTATCTATATTTATATGTTTATTCTTATTCTTGGTTAAATATAAATTAGGTGGCAACCAAACAACCTAATAAAAATTGAGAAAGCTTTTGACATTAAGAAAGACTATTTTGACTAGTAAAGAAGTCAAAACAAATATGCTCTTATGCCTCTACTTAAAAGCAACTTAATTTAGAGTAGATTTTCTCTACAATAAGTTAACTTGGCTTGATCATTTGATTGCGTAATTGTCAAAAATACAAGACACTTGAAATTCCAAAAACTGAAAGGGCATAACAAGTCACATGTGTTCACAAGTGGTCTAGTGACAGAGAGAGTCTGTCCTATCTCGGATGCACTACTAATGTGATACAACTAGCCAATACGAAAAGAGAAAAGTGGGGGACGGAAACTAAAAAAGTTACTATTTATATCATTTTTCCTCTCTCTCATTGGCTGGCTGCACCACTCAGCCTAGCCATGTGATGCAATTGAGGTAGGATAAACTCACAAAACTCTTTCCCAATAGTAACCTACTTATTCGTAAATTTCTAAACTCTAAGGGGTGGACAATTTATCTAGTATTAAATTTGGTGTTATTAATGACTGTTAACTAGGAGGTAAGTGTTGTGTTAATTAACAACAAGAGCAAGAGAAAGTAACCATTGGAGACGAAGAATCTGTTAGTTTTTTTTTTAGATATTTGAGCGTTGTGCAACAAATAAAAAAGGAATAATAACAATAAACTTCTCTGTGTTTAAGTCAACTATAACTACAAGAAACCCCTAATTTTCCAAAATTGACAACTTGACATTTTTTCTACGCATAACAACCAATCCCCAAAGTATGGTTGAAAATTTTTGACTCCATGAAAAATTAATGATTGAAGGCTAGAATCCATATTAAATGATTTGATACTCTTTATACAGATCCAATATCACAATACGAGGCCTCCCTAAAACTAGTAAAAATAAAACAGTAGTACTAATCTGACAAGTTTTAAACAACCAAAAATTTACAATATAATGATGCAATTAGAGGAGGAAAAAAAAAAAGAATAAAAGAAGTTACACATCCAACAGGATTTTGTTAAGTTGTAGAGCCTGAATCGCACGTTATTAAAAGTAAAAAAATGAGAATAGAAAAGCCTAAAAAGGGCCTAACAAGACAAGTGTAGGCACAAGTGCTCAAGTAGCCTAGTCAGCCGAACGTACAGAAAGATTGAATCAATTAGTGAGACATCTTTTCCAAAGTGAAAACTAACACGATCAAAGGCACCGACTCAACAATTGCCAAGACAAAATTTCTGCTTGATAGTAGAACGGCCACCCTTAATTCACATTGCGAGCTAGGAAAATTAATTCAATTGAGAAAATCATAGCATGATAGAATTTCAGGGCCTTCCATGATTCCTTTGTGTTTAAATTTGACAGTCCAGTCTTTTTCTATGTTTGTTCGAGATCCTTCCTAGAAGTTTTCCAACTAATTGCAGGAGGTGCAGAGCTGCTTTTTTATACTTCAATCCAACTTGCTCCTGGCATTTTCCTTACATCCTGGTCTCCATTAGGTGTCTTAACATTCCCAAACATACCAATTGTTTAAACCAGCAAGCATATTTGATAATAATACATAACCAAAAGGTTCATTTCCATTGAAATTTAGTGCATGCTCTGTTGCTCGCTTCCCAGATTCTACATCTCCCCATGGTGGTGACAGGCATTCTCAATGTTAATTCCTCTGCTTCTTTAATACGTCTAGCTTGACCAAGTCGATATACCATAGCATAGTAATCCTTTCCAGGCACTATTCCATGATCTCAAGTCATCAATGTGAAATATTTCCACCCTTCATTAATAAACCCTCCTTCCTTGGCTACGGGCATGAAGCACACAAAATGTAGGTAATATAATTCAGTTCTCTACCCTTCAGCAACATGTCATCCAAAATCTCAAGAGCTTCTCTAGCTTGGCCATTTTATGCACACCTCATTATCATTGCTGTCCACTAAACAACTGTTCGACCATCCATGGATTGAAAGACACGGCATGCACCATCCATGTAACCACATTTACATACATATTAACTAAGACCCATTCACAAAGACATCAATCTCGGGCACCAAGTTTTATTCTCAAACCATTTCATCCCTTTCTCCAAAAACGCTAAATTGGTACAGGCATTGAATGCTGTGGCAAGAGTAAACTTATTAGGCCTCACACCCATCTTCATCATTTCCTCAATGACCTCAAGCGCCTCGCCTGCTTCCCCACCCTCTAAGCACCGAGAAGCCATCTGGGTCCAAGAGCATATATCCCTTGCAGGGATTTCATTAAAAACTTTAAAAGCTTCTACCAATCTCTGACTCTTTATATGCATATCAGCCAAAGAATTCTCAACACAAATTTAAACCCCGTAACCACTCTTAACCAGCTGTTCACGAACCTGCACTCCCATTTCAAGATGAGAAAGAGCAGCCAAGCCAGTCAAAACACTCGAAAAAGTGAAATTATCAGGTTTCACCTCCCCCCTCGAAACCAAAATCCTGGCACTTCCAAGAAAGAAGACTGCAAGTATCCAGCCATCAAAGCATTCCAAGACACAGTATCTTTATTCAAACACTTTTTAAAAACCTCCAAAGCCTCAAGCAATAAACCTTTCCGTATCAAAGCTGTCAAAAACGCATTCACCAAGAATATATTCGACTCCAATCCTAATTTAACAACCAACCCACAAATTTGATTCGCTTGAATTGAAACCGACCCTCCCCTTCCAGAACTCTCAGCTAAGGAGCAAGCATGGAGGGCACTAATGAGCGTAAACGCGTTAGGCCTCGTAATTACCCCGAATGCATTCGGCTAAACAAAGGGAGGGCTTGGTCAGGAAACCCCTTTTGGACAAAGCCCGCAATGATGACGGACCACGAGACGACGTTTCATTCGGGCATTTCCTCGAACAATTGGTGGCCACTGGTGAAATCTCCGCATTTCCCGTACATGTTGTGGATGTGATTGTGGAGGAACAGAGAATAGGGAACGGAGCGTTGGAGGATTCGACGCATTCACGTAACATGTTGTGGATGTGAATGTGGACTAAAGCTTCTTGGCTGCTTGGCGACATTTTTACTGTTTTGTACTTTCTAAAATTATTGAATTTTCAAAACGAAATCAGTGAAAACAAGTTTAATAAGTGTAGATAGTTAAAGAGAAGAATAAAAGAATATTTATTCATCTCAACTCTTTTACGTAAAAATTGTAAAGGTTTTTTTTCTTTAATAAGTAATAATTTGTCGTAAATATGATTAATTTGAGTAATCTTGAAATTGTATCTCAAATAATATATATTAAAATTGTGTCATTTGTATTATAATTTTGTGTAATTGATTTAAAGTTATCAATTATTTGATAAATAATTTGACAATCACTAATTATTTTACATCATTTGTGATACAAATTTAGACATATCCAATAGGATATTGTTTAGATTAGGCATGGGCATTTGCCCCATTGGGTCCGGGGCCCCGGGCAGACCCACCCTGGAGCATCATAGAGGTGGGTCTGGGGCAGAAAATTTGCCCCGGTCGGGGCGAGTCCGGGTCCGGGTCTAACGCTTGGACCCGTTGACCCGCCCCGCCCCGCAAGGTTTAGGGGTGTATTTATAAAATTTTAAAATTTTAGGACTGTTAATTATTTTTTAGGTTATATTTGTTAAACTTTTCATATATATAAATTCTTAATAATTTTACAAACAATGCAAATACTTTAATAAAAATTACATTTTAATTAATAATTAACATCTTTTAGTATATTAACATTAATTTAGTCATATTATAATGACAAAATAAAATATTTGTATTTTATAATAATTGAATTTGTATAATATATATAATCTTTATTGTTTTTATGATTGTTAAAAAATGATCATAGTTATAAATGATATGATGAGAAATTGATAAGGGAGTTATTTGCAAAGATATACATATTACATGGGATGAAGTTGCAAAAATATTAAGATTATAGGGGTGTGATTGAAAAAATATAAATAGGGGCGGGGCGGGTCTGGATCGGCTCAAAATTTTTTTGCCCTGCCTCGCAAAGGGGCGGGGTGGGGCAAAAAAAATTTGAGCGGGGCGGGGCTGGATACCTGCCGCCCTGTACCCACCCCACTCCGGTTCCAAGCCTAGTTCAGATACCATATTGTGATTGTTGAACTTGATCATCTAATACATCCAATAATGAGTCATCTAAATTGTTTAATAGTACTATCTAATGCGATTGGAGGTTTTAATGTCACCATTCAAACAAGGGTGACCATGTTACTTTAACTTATATGAAGAATGTTTATTAATTTTTTTTTAATTACTTTCAAGATGATGGTCGAAAGAATACTAGAGTAGTGTAATAATAATACTGTTCCCACAAAAACGTTGACCAAAACATTTAATTAGTTATTTCTATAGATATATAGGTGAAAAATACAAATTCTGTCTAATTTTAGCCATTTTTTTTGGCGCTAATTAATTATAGTAGAACACAAAGTATAATATATATTAGCATTTGATATATATATATGTTGTAATTTTAATTCTTAGGTGCCCTCATTAACTTCTATATTTATATTGGCACAAGTGTTCCCTGCAAGGCAATACAAATTAAAATTAGTGATTAATCAGTTTTCTTTAATGACATGGTTAAATATATTAGTGGGTGGTTTAAGAAAATGAAGAAAAACTTGAAGAAAAAAATGAAATTTCTATTGCTTTCAAGATATGGCAGTGGCGGACCCAGAAATTTATGAGAGAGGGGGCACCTTAGATATTTGAACATTTATAATTTACTTGATAAAATTGAATGTAAGAGAATCTATTAAAAAAATAATAAAAGTATATCTAGATAAAGGGACATTAGAAATATAAGTGTTTAAGATTATAATTTATAAATAGTATTAATTTTTTTTGAACTTGATGTCAACAAAAAATTAGATTTTCTTTGAAAATTTCTCTTTGTAATTGTTCAAAAAAGATTATTTTATAATATATTATTTTTTTGTTGAAAAAGACAACAAAAAAATGAAATAAAATAAAAGTCTCTCACACATAATTTTTTAATGATATTTAAGTTTATTAAAAATTATAAAAAGATTTAGTTATTATCGTTCATCAAGATTTTCAAATTTATACTCTTTTAGTAACAATTAATTAATTTTTTAAGACCATAAAAGAAAACATAAAGAGAAACATCTAATTTTATGTCAAATTAAATAAATAAGAATTAAAAAATCCAAAATTTTATAATTGAATAAAAAAGTAAAAAAAATTATATTAATATATAAACTTATATTGTTGTATGAATGAAAGGTTTTATATCTGAAAAAATAGAGAAAATGAAAAGATAATATAAAACTTGAAATTAATTAAGTTTTTTAAGAAAATAGTATAAAAGTGACTACATAAAATAAGGGGACTAAGATAAATTTTTCAAATTTCAGAAGGGTCCAGACTCCCTTGGGTCTCTATGTAGGTCTGCCATTGAGATATGACAGAGTGAAAGTAGTCAGACGTTAATGATATTACGACCTATCTCAATGAGTACTTTCCCTTAGGCTGAATCAAGATTGTTGGTGAAGTTTTCCTACAAAATTATGTATATATTTATTGACTAAAATCTTATTATACGTGCAATTAACTTCTTCTCTCTCTTAAACATAACGACAACTATGATGAATTTTTTAAAATTTTTATCTCACTTACATCTAACCACAATTTAATTGGTTATTTAAAAAAAAAATTAATCCAATAAAACTGTATATAGACAACTTGTACACTTATTCGAGTGAGACTTATAATAAAATGGGAACAGTGGATACCTTGCAAGCAGAGCTAAAAATTGCTTCCCACATCCAGTTGCCTGGAAAGGATGTGGTTATTATTAAAAAAAAATAAATCTTAAGACTATTTCGTGGATTAAAATTATCATGAAATATAACCAATTGATGGATGCTTCTTCTCAGCTAATCCTAGATTAAAAGATCATAATAAAAATTTAAAATAAATAAAAATTCTTAAAAAAAGATATAAAGTATTGATTTATTAATGTTGAAGATTTGAGATCAACCCATTAAATTAATTACCTTCATTCGACAGGTGTTGCTGTAATAATAAACCAATAAATTTTTTTTTTGGAAGAATTTTTGTTTCTTCTACTTTTCTTACCTTCTCTTTATGAACTTGTACACCCAACATGCTGCACCGAGTAGTAACAAGAATAATACGAGCCCAGGACTGCAACTTGCATAACACGAGCGAAAATAGATATAATCCTAATCCTAAACATTGCATTGATTAATCTGTGAAAACATAAAGCGGAAATGAAACTGAAGCGATGTACCATATACGTACATACCTATGATAAGAAACAATTTGACACAAGAATGTGTATATATGGTATATCATACGTGATGGGTAGCATTCTTCTTGATAGTTATAACCTAGAGGACATTGGGGCAACTGTTGCTGCTCTAAGTATTACATATCAATCTACCTGCACAATTAATAAGAGGCAGAAAATCATAAAATTAGAAGATCGTGGCTACATTCAAATCTTATCTTCTAAGATTACCGTGCCTGAATAGTATTGTTTTAATTTATTAAGAGGTTGAGAATTGAGTACCCGTGCATAATTGGTTGTAGTTTCCGTGATCGCACAGACAATAGAAGCCTGAGCCGCTTAATTGTACTAAACAGTAATTATCATTATTGCAAAATGTATCGTCTGAATAAAGAAATTCTTCACATCTCCTCTGATCTCTCCCCACTCCAGCGTTACAGGAACGTATTTGAGATATTTCAAAGCATATATATGTATTTGTCAGGTAGTAGGACTCGAGCCAATGTCTGTCAACCATGAAAATAGACTTGCATATCCTTAGCCTTAGGAGTTGGTGAATGAGGCCTGATGTGCTATAGTCAGCAAATAAGCTATGGCCTGGAGGAATGGTGCAATGGCAATCATAGCAACCATGACTTTCAATTAGATCATAAGTACAAACGGAGAGGCACTCATTAGTCATGAAAGACTTTTTAATCAGGTTGGCGGCGGTATAGTTATCACAACCTATGGCAGTGAGTCTATTTTCTGTACTTGACATGAAATAAAGGCTACCGGACAGGTTAAAGCCGATGCTTGTGTCGCGCTATTCTTCGATGTAGTTACAGGAGTGTTGACCCTAATGGATGCATTTGTTGAGGAAGACATGTATATTTCCGATATTTCCAAACCGATGCGGGTTAATATAGGCTTTTTAGAGCCAGAATAAGAGTTGCTGCAAGTTACCTCAAACCACTTATCGAAGTAGCAGTTTTCGTCCCCAATTCCGAAGGGTTATAATATGCTGACATTACCACAAGTCTCTTGACACGGTTGAAGTAGCGATGCTTTGATTGGCCAGAGTGACAAAATGTTCTGCAACAACAGTAGAAGCTGAAAAGCCATAACGATCAGTTCTCTCTCTCTATCTCTCCTTTTGTTTGGAAAATTAATGGTGACTGGAGAGGTCACAAGTTATATTAATACCATCATATGTATCATTCCAGCTGGAAAGCAGCCACGAGAGAAACTGCGGAACTCTTTCACTTAAATTTCCATTGAAATACCTCTGTTTTTAATTTGTCTGTTACGAAAAGCGATGTCCAGAAAAAGTTACGAGATTGGATTATTCAATTAAAAGGTTCAATGATATTATTTCTACTATACTTCTAGTGATATTGATTTTCACAGCGTTTCTATTAAACATATATACCAGAACCCACGATTTAAAGAACTGACACTGAGGGAAATTACCGAACATTCACATGAAACACGTTGTGGTAAATAACAATGGAAGTTTCTGCATATATATATATATATATATAAAAGCCAAGTCGATTTACCAAGAAAATAAGATAAAGGAGAGGATAAAACGACATTTTACTTTTACACAACCCAGGTGAGGAACCACAGTTGCATCTGCAATTATTCACTGCTTTTGGAGATATGAAGCATTTTTTGATACATCAATTAATAAAATATTTATCTGGTCATCATGCTTAATTGATAATATATGACTAATTATTGGTTCTATAAATTCTTCCAATTCTCTTTTGTCTGTTCATCAAGTGTTCGTTAATTTCTCTGATTGATAAAAATAAATAATTAAATAGAGCTAGAAGACGTATATATCTAATATCTTTGCATGCGCAAGTTCATCCATGAAATCATAAAGGGAGATTCAAAAGCCAATTTTCACTGCAGAGCTATAGTCAAGAAAGTATATAATATTGTCGTTATAAATATTCTATAATTGGATTACTTTTTTGTCATCATAGTAAATTAGGCTTATAAATTAATAAGCAAGATTTAATGATTTGTAGCCGGTTAAATTAGGATGACTACGTATATTATGATGAGCTCATGCATGACATGCATGAGTTCTAGAATTCTGATGAGCTCATGCATGACATGCAGAGCTTCTGGAAATCCCTCCCATGTCAAAGAGAGGTGAGGATTAGGTGAACTACTCACCTAACTTTGTTGAAATTATATGCAGAATTTTTCTTATAAATATGGGACGAATTCTGCCTTGTTTGTATCAGAGACTCCAGAGAGAGTTTGGGTTCCAGAACCAGAGAGTTCTGAGAGTGAGAGAGAGCCAGGAGAGCTCCAAGATTAGTTTAGGAGAGTTTTTGTGTAATTCTTGTATATTGAATTTTCTCTATTAATACAAGTTGATTTTCTCCCAATAATCTGTTCTGAGTGTACATCACATCCCCAACAAGTGGTATCAGAGCCTCGTTGAGCTCTTGAAACATCAGAACAGAGAGAAAAAATTCAGAGAAAATTCATCCCCTGTTTCTGAAAAATTTCGATTTTTCGGAAAGTCTTCGAATTCCGAATTTGAAGTGTTCTGTGTGTTCGTGACGTCGTGCTGATCATTCTGCAATTTTCCGGCGATCGATCTGACGTCCAGAGAAGCCGCACGCGCCACTAGCCTGCACTACGAGTGGGCTTCACTCGCCTCACGCGCATCTCAAGGTTGAAGACGACCCACGTCAGCGCCACGCGATCCGCCACGTCACCGCGCTTTTTGCCACGTCAGTTGCACCACGTCAGCAAGTCCACGTCAGAAGCCACATGTCGCCACGTCAGAGCCACGTCATCACTGTGGACCCCATCTACCACGTCAGCAAATCTTCGGGGAATTTTTTTTGCCCCTGTATTTTCAGGTAATTACATTTTGACCCCCTGATTTTCTAAAATTTACAGTTCAATCCTTAGAAAATTACAGTTTGGCCTCTGTAGTTCTGGTGCAGTTTATGCCCCCCTTAGTTTCTGAAATTTCAGTTTAGCCCTTAAGAAATTTTGTTTAGTCCTTAGAATTTCCAAGCTTAGTATTTATTGCATAAAAGGAATTTTTGAGCCCCGGAAGAGGCTATTCCACCAGTTTTGACCGTTCCAAACGCAACGGTGGGCTCAGATTTTTGAAATTCAATTTTTATTTTAGTGAATTAATTATTCTAAAATGGAAGAATCATCCGGAGCCATGATAAAATTGACTGCTACCAATTACACACTATGGAGGACCAGGATGGAGGATCTCCTTAGTTGTAAGGATCTATATGATCCTATAGAATTTCAAGGGCAGAGACCTGAGACAAAAAAAGAGGCAGAGTGGAAGAAAATTAACAGAAAATGCATCGGTCAGATTCGACAATGGATCGACCACAGTGTCTTCCACCATGTAGCCAAGGAAACAGATGCATATTCTCTATGGACAAAATTAGAGAGTATGTATCAAGCCAAGTCAGCACAGAATAAAGCCATCCTGATGAGACGGCTTGTAAACTTGAAGTTGCGGAGTGGAACTCCTGTAGCAGAACATACAAGTGAGTTCCAGAACTTGGTGAATCAGTTGACAGCAGTCGAGTTACAGCTTGGAGATGAAGAACAAGCTCTTCTACTTCTCAGTTCCCTTCCAGATTCATGGGAGACGTTAGTAGTCTACCTCAGTAATTCAGCACCTGGAGGCAAACTTACCTTGTCAATGGTTAAAGATGCCTTGATGAACGAGGAGGCGAGAAGAAAAGATGCAGGCGCCAGTCAAGATGAAGCCTACATCATGGAGAATCGAGGAAGACAATCTCAAGGTGAAGACTGGAGAAGAGGTAGAAGAAAAAGCAGAGGTAGATCGACAAACAGAAGGGGCAGGTCAACAGATGGCCGGAGACCCACCTACAAATGTTATCACTGTGGCAAAGAGGGTCACATGAAGAAAAATTGTCGCAGTCTTCAGAAGCAGAACCAGGAGAGTTCACAGGCATATAGTAATGAAGAGCCACGAGTTACAGTGGTAGAAGATGTGACCATTTGTGCAGAAGAGACGTGCTTCCACACAGCAGACCAAGGAGTAGAATGGGTAATAGACACAGCAGCTTCCTGCCACGTCACTCCTTGCAGAGAGATCTTCACCACGTACAAAGCAGGAGACTTTGGGATAGTGAAGATGGGAAACAACAGCACCGCCAAGATCATGGGAATTGGTGATGTTCAATTCCAAACAAACGTCGGATGTACAATAACTTTAAAGGACGTTCGTCATGTGGCAGATCTTCGACTCAACTTGCTCTCGGTAAAAGCCTTTGATCAGCAAGGCTATGAGAGTTGCTTCACTAATGGTACATGGAATATATTGAAAGGGGTCATGGTGGTTGCTCGAGGTAAATTATATGACAATCTTTACAGGACTCATGTAAAGATAAACGGAGAGAGCCTTCATGTAGCAGAGCACATGGTACCTCTGGATTTGTGGCATAAAAGGTTCGGTCACATGGGTGAGAAGGGTTTATCAACCCTTCAGAAGAAGAAGCTGATCACTGTTTCCAAGGATGCAGCGTCTCATCCTTGCGATTATTGTTTGTACGGGAAACAACGGAGGGTGTCATTCAGCTCCTCATCAGTGAGAAAATCAAAGTTGTTGGAGCTAGTACACAGTGATGTATGCAGACCTCTCGAAGTCGAGTCCTTAGGCGGCAACAGGTATTTCTTGACCTTCATTGATGATGCATCTCGGAAAGTGTGGGTGTATTTCCTCAGGACGAAGGATGAAGTTTTGGAGAAGTTCAAAGAGTTTCACGCCATGGTAGAACTTGAAACGGGTAAGAAATTAAAATGCCTTCGATCAAATAACGGAGGCGAGTATACCTCCAGAGAGTTTAATGCTTACTGTCGAAGATATGGCATTCGACATGAAAGAACGGTCCCACGCATACCACAGCACAATGGAGTGGCCGAGAGGATGAATCGAACCATCATGGAACGAGTCAGGAACATGCTCAGATTGGCTAAGTTACCCAAGCCATTCTAGGGGGAGGCAGTTCGTACCGCCTGTTACTTAATCAACAGAACACCATCAGTGCCATTGAACTTCGAGATTCCAGAAAAGGTATGGTCTAACAAAAAGCCCTCCTATAATCATTTGAAAGTGTTTGGTTGTTTAGCCTTTGTACATGTATCCAAGGAGCTCAGACAGAAGCTCGATGCAAGAACTGTTCCATGTACCTTCATCGGTTATGAAGATGAAGAATTCAGATACAGATTATGAGATCCCAAAGAAAAGAAAGTCATCCGGAGTAGAGATGTCGTATTTCACGAAGACCAAACATATGAAGACGCTGAAAAGACAACAATATCTAAAAATCCCACTAGCAGTGCCCTAGATATTGTTGCAGATTCAACACCAAATGCCACAAGAAATGATGAAGTACCAGAAGAAGTTCCAGAAGCAGATCAGGAGGAGGAAAATGAAGAGATTGCTGAGCCGAGGGAGCCACAATCACCTATAGAAGCTGCTGTACCTCCTGGAAATGAAGAACCTCAGCTACGATGATCTGAGCGAGGTCGAATTCCGTCGAGGAGATATCCGGAATCAGAGTATACACTGCTTACTGATGAGGGGGAGCCAGAAAGCTTTCGTGAAGCTTTATCTCATCCAGACAAGGTGTCACAACCCGCACCCAATGTAGTAATATTGCAGCGGAAAAGAACTTGCCAAGGGAACACAGTCGTCGCTATGCCGAAATCTTCCTTTAATATTTATCTGATCGAATACCTGAGGTACACAACAGACTAGTGAGTAGAAAACTCAGTAAGCAGGTAGAATTATAAAAATTGGCGTAACACCCAAAATAAAACAATTAATGGTGATAACCATTTCAGAATATGACCACTATTAAAACTTATTCCATAAATCACTGGTTGCTGTTCAAAAATCGCGTCTATGCGCGAGGGAACTGGCACGGTGGTGCTAAGCTTCTGATTTCCAATCCATTGTAAATTTTAGTTCCGCGCTCCTGCACCAAGGGAGAGGCACCCATACGCCAACTCTTTGTTCTCTCTTACTTGAGTCGGAGCAATCGGCGCTCCAGCGCGGAAAGTACGGCACAGCGATGCCATTTCTCTGTCTATACCTCTTTAGGTCAGTCAAAGATGCGCTCCTACACCATTTAATGGTGCTCATGCGCCAACCTTGCATCATTGGCCAATTTCCTAGACCAATTATTCATTTATCGCATTACATTTCTAATTCCATGAATACTTGTCTATGGGAAATCAAACATGGTTTTTCTATGTCAAAGCTCATCACATATATCTATACAAACACCCATTTATATACACGTCTCATTTACAAATAAACTTTTGACAAGTCTAACACATCCTCATGTGCTCCCATAAACAAAACACATAAATCATTCACACATGAGTTTCTAGAAGCTAGCTACATTGTTCATATGGATATCCATTTCACATAAGTTCGGAAGCTTCCATAGTACAGTCACAGACACTTAGGAACAATGCTCTCTAATCAAGGTAGGACTTTTCATTTCACAGTCAGTTCCCATATATAGGCCTACCCATGAATAAGCTCAAGGCTAGTTTGACAATCCGGGTGATACCGGGCCCATGCTACCGAATCTCATCTAGAGAAACACATAGTCCAGACCTCCCTTCAAGCCATGGGGATACAGAACAGTACAGATACATTCAGAGGCCTACCCATGAAATAGCTCGAGGCTAGTCTGACAATTCGGGTGATACCGGACCCATGCTACCGAATCTCATCTAGAGAAACACATGGTCCAGACCTCCCCTCAAGCCATGGGAGTACGTAACAGTACGGATACATTCAGATGCCTACACTTGAAATAGCTCGAGGCTAGTCTGACAATCCGGGTGATACCGGGCCCATGCTACCGAATCTCGTCTAGAGAAACACATGGTCTAGACCTCCCCTCAAGCTATGAGAGCCAAATATCCTAAGTTGTGGCATGCCACTCACATATCAGTTTTCATATTCAGTCACATAAGTGAAGCTCTATATTAAGCTTTCACTCACATATCACATTTCACATTTTGGTCACATAAGTGAAGCTGTATATTAAGCTTTCACTCACATATCATATTTTATATTTCAGTCATATAAGTGAAGCTCGATATTAAGCTTTCACTCACATATCACATTTCACATTTCAGTCACATAAGTGAAGCTCTTTATTAAGCTTCTAACCTAATCACCACTTGTCACAATTCATTCACTTTAATGCTAGCATTTAACAGTATCACATTTCACATTCGTCATTCAATATATTCCCATGGGTTTGGCATGTAATTTCAATTTCATAAAACATTACACAGTGATGCATGCCTTCACACACCAAAATATTGCCGTTCATTTTCATAATTGAGGTTCTACGTAGGCTTCTCACTACTCACATATACATTCATAAATACAATAAGCCTACATATCTCATAAACACTTATGGATGTGCACAATCCACGCATTGGCATCATTCTTACACACATAGAAACCTATTGACTTCTTTATCAGTGTTAACCCTTCCATTACTCTTCAATGTATTTCAAACATATCATTGCACAACTATGTCCATGTATAACTGGTCTCATTCATTTTCCACTCATACATATTCATGGAACTCTAATACACATGGTAATTCATAGACATTCATTTGTCATGCCATCCACATGAGGAATTAGTATCCTAGAACGTTTGGCATGTATTTCATTTTTTATATATATACATCGTTTCATTGGCAGTGTTATTCAAGCCATATCACAACAAATTCACATATATGAGGGCACATTCACATTTCTATATCTCACACACATAGAAGTTACACCAACATGTCAATCACATACACATCAAAGTGTGTGAAATCACACATTTCATAAATCACTATAAACCCCAATCAAACCATTTCCTATATCAAGGTCCATGTATTCATGGCCCCATACACATTCCATCCACACAACTCACATATATTCACAATCACAATCATTAAACACATTTCATTAATAGTTAACATCTGTTGTGTCCTCAAAAGGGTCTAGCTACTTACCTGATTAGCCTCGCCTCTTAATTTCGTTGTCCTATATTTCTTGACAAGCGGTTGTTTAAAGTTCATCTCTTCTTCTTCTCCTTCCTCTCTGGTAACCATTGCCATAGTCATGACACACTTATTAGTGTCCATTTAGAAGTTATTAAATCCCTTATAGGTTAACAACAATTCACCCAACCAATAACATCATTTATTAAACTCTATCACACACACATATTGGTTGGATTATTATAATAAGAGGTTATTCATTTCCACTCATCACCAAACTTCATGGAACTCAAATAGACATACATATTATGGTCCATGAATTTTATTGAGTCAAAATAAGGTCATATACCCCTTGAAAATCCTTAATTTCATTCACACAGCAAATCTGTCTGCAGACCTCTTAACTGAACAGTATAACTTTGAAGAATTTTATAAATTTATACAATAATAAAATGTCTACCAAACTTTCCAGTCCAAAACTAGACACATATAAGAGTCATTCCACCAAAAATCATGATTTTCAAAGGAGTTTAAGGCAGTCAAACGGAATTTATTTCACATACTCTGTTCTAAAACTTAACATTCACAGTTCTTTAAGTCCAGATTTGAAAAATCATAACAATTCATACATAACTCCAAAAACCATGAACATTTAAGTCTAATAGAAAACATACCCAAGGGTTTTCATATTAAAAATCATGAAATTTTACAAAGATTTGCCCCCTCAAATAGAGTTCATTCCCGCTGCCCTGTTTTAAAACAGGGGAATTCTCAATTTCGAACCAGAACTTCAAAAATTCATTGCAATTCACACACTATGAATTTTTGAGTGTTTGAAAATTCTATAAACTCCTTGAGATGTCTAGTTTATCATATAAAAATTTTAGAATCAGAAAACAACCATGGAATTTATAAGAATTTTCAGACTAACCCCTATTCAGCAAAGAGGCTCGGCAGGAATTTCACTTAATTATGTTTCCAAGCTTCCCAAACATCATCCTTTCTCCTTAAATATACCATAACACATATAATATCATGATTTCACACAAATTTCAGAATGCAGATAACACAATTATTCCAAAATTTATAACATCTCACATCAATTTCTTGTAAAAATAATGGAACCATGCAAGGAAATGGGAGGAGAAGTTGATTTCTACCTCTAGTTGTCTCCAGATTTCTTCCTCTTGCTTAATTTGTTGGCAACAATGGAGAAGAAAGAGATGAGGGCTAGTTGCTGGGATTGGATCAAAATGAATACATTTCTCTAGAATTTTCTCTTTTATACTTATCCAATTATGCAAAATTTCAGCCTAACCCTTTAAGCTTTCAAGTCTAATTAATTAGCCCTTCCATCTCATTTAATTGCATCTCACTCCATATATATACACACCTAATTCATAATGGTAGTAATACATATTTTAAAATATAATTGCAAGTCAAACTTACTTAAAAATTTCGAGTGTCACACAAGGAACGATGGCTGCATGCAATGCGAGATGAGATGAATTCTCTTGAGAAGAACAAAACTTATGAACTAGTCGAGCTCCAAACAGAAAGAAGGCACTGAAGAACAAGTGGGTATTCAAGCTCAAGAAAGATGGAACAGGGAAGGTGATGAAGCATAAAGCCCGATTGGTGGTAAAAGGATTCCTTCAGCAGAAAGGAATTGACTTTGACGAGATCTTCTCACCGGTAGTAAAAATGTCTTCAATCCGCGTCATCCTCGGATTGACAGCAAGTCCAGATTTGGAGCTTGAACAGATGGATATGAAGACAGCATTTCTTCATGGAGACTTACATGAAGAAATCTATATGGAGTAGCCAGATGGGTTCGAGGTTCAAGGAAAAGAACACCTCGTGTGCAAGCTCAAAAAGAGCTTGTATGGCCTCAAACAAGCACCAAGGCAATGGTACAAGAAGTTTGACTCTTTCATGGTGAGTCATGGGTACAAAAGAACCGCTGTAGACCAGTGTGTCTACTTCCATAAACTTCCAGGTGGAGACTTTGTTGCATTAATGTTATATGTGGATGACATGCTGATCGTCAGGAAGGATGCAACAAAAATAAAGCAGCTGAAAAAGGAACTTTCAAAAACCTTCGATATGAAGGACTTGGGACCAGCTCAGCAAATCTTGGGGATGCATATTCGTCGAGACAGGAAACAGAAGAAATTATGGCTGTCCCAGGAGAAATATGTTGAACGTGTGATTCAAAGGTTCAACATGGATGGTGCTAAGCCAGTTAGTGTGCCACTGGCTAATCACTTCAAGCTGAGCAAGAGATCATGTCCCTCATCCAAGAAAGAGATAGAGGACATGGCATCGATGCCCTATTCTTCTGCGGTAGGAAGTTTGATGTATGCCATGGTGTGTACAAGGCCAGATATTGCTCATGCTGTAGGAGTCGTGAGCAGATTTCTTTCCAACCCAGGGAAAGAACATTGGGAGGCAGTCAAGTGGATTCTTAGATATCTAAAAGGTACCTCGAAGATATGCTTGTGTTACGGGGGAGCTGATCCAATCTTGGAAGGCTATACAGATTCAGATATGGCCGGAGATCCTGACAGTAGGAAATCTACATCAGGTTTTGTTTACACTTTTGCAGGGGAAGCTATGTCATGGCAGTCAATACTACAGAAGTGTGTTGCGCTATCCACGACAGAGGCAGAATACATTACCGCAGCGGAAGCTGGAAAAGAAATGTTGTGGTTGAAGCGGTTTCTCCAAGAACTTGGGATCGAGAAAAAGGAGTACAAAGTACACTGTGACAGTCAAAGTGCTCTAGATTTGAGCAAGAATTTAGTGTACCATTCTCGAACGAAGCATATCGACATTCGTTATCATTGGATACGTGAGGTGATGGACAAGCAACTGTTGAAACTAGTGAAGATCCATACTAAAGAGAATCCAGCCGACATGTTAACAAAGGTAGTCACAAGAGACAGGCTAAAACTATTCAGAGACATAATTGGACTAGAAGCTGTCTGATTACTTTTGTAGTTATCCCCTTTCACATGGGATGGAGGGGGAGAATTGATGAGCTCATGCATGATATGCAGAGCTTCTGGAAATCCCTCCCATGTCAAAGGGAGGTGAGGATTAGGCGAACTACCCACCTAACTTTGTTGAAATTATATGCAGAATTTTCCCTATAAATATGGGACGAGTTCTGCCTTGTTTGTATCAGAGAGACTCCAGAGAGAGTTTGGGTTCCAGAACCAGAGAGTTCTGAGAGTGAGAGAGAGCCAGGAGAGCTCCAGGATTAGTTTAGGGCAGTTTTTGTGTAATTCTTGTATATTGAATTTTCTCTGTTAATACAAGTTAATTTTCTCCCAGAAATCTGTTCTGAGTGTACATCGCATCCCCAACATATTATTCTTTAATTGCCAGCTACGTTCCATATAAGACAAATATAATTAGATGAAAATCAAAATATAAACCTCCTTATTTGAACTCATAAAATAAATAAATAAATAAATAATAATACTATAAACCTTATTTGAACTCGTAAAATAATAAATAAATCATAATACCGTACACGAACACCTTAGTTGAGCATATTTGATAACAATACTATATAGAAGAGTCATTTCCATTGAAATTTATCGCGTGTTCCACTCTCACTTCCCCGTGGAGGTGATACCAGCACACTTGGTTGATATAGCGTTTCAAGATTAATTCCTCTGCTTCTTTAATGCTTCCAGCTCAACCATGTAGATTTACAATACAAGCATAGTGATCTTCTCTAGGCGCTTTCATGATCGCAAGTCATATAAGAGAAATATTTCCACTCTTCTTCAATAAACCCCCCCTTGGCTACAATCATAAAGCACACATACGTAGGTAATATAATTTGGTTCTATACCCTTCAGCAACATGTCGTCAAAAATCCCGAGAGCTTCTCTACCGTGACCATTTTGTGCGCACCCATTATCATTGTTGTCCTTGAAATAACTGTACAATCATCGATGGATCGAAAGACACCCCATGCACCATCCATGTAACCACATTTCACAAACATCTCAATCAAGGTACTATCCACACGGACATCAATCTCAGCACGAAGTTTTATCCTCAAGCCGTGAACTTTCTTCCCTTTCTCCAAAACGCCAAATTGGCACGCATATTAAAAGCAGTGGCGAAAGTGAACTTATTGGGCTTCACAAATATTGGAATAACAATCATTGTTAGGAAATTCATAGATTCTATACTTATGATGTTCACAGATTGTCTGAATATCCAAATATAGTGATGTAGGACATATTAGGAATAAATTAGGGATTTCAATTATATTTTAGGGATTTTAATTAATTAGGGATTTTGACTTACTAAATTGGGAGTAAACCGAATTTCAGTTATTTTCCTAATTAATAGTTTACTATTTTATTTATGATTTAATTTTCGTATTTTCTAGTTAAACTAGGATTATGATTACATTTCCTAATGGGATTTTATTTCCTAGTAAAACTATATCTTAAGGTCTTATACATAGGAACCTTTAGTTATGCTATTTTTTAGATTTGGTTGTTATTGATTTTTTGATCTTTTAGTAAAAAGATTGTCTTCTCCCTCAATTTCACTCAATTTCTCCCTAAATTTCTTCTATTGTTTCTTCCATTTTCTTTGTCTACATCTCTCTCCCTTTCTGTTAATTTGAGGAACTCCGTTCCTCATCAGTTGGTATTAGAGCGTGGTTTTGATTCTCTTTTATACTATTTATCATTTAATTTTTGTTCAACCTATAAACCCTAAGCCTTCCACCATCATTAACTTACTTTACCCTAATTTCGTCTTTCATCACCACTCCAATCCGTTAAAAAAAATATATTGTTCACGAACGAGTACTATTCATCAGAGTTACTGTTCGCGTGTACTGTTTACGGTATACTGTTCATCAGACTTACTGTTCATCAGGGTTACTGTTCACTGCAACCATCATCATACTCTTCTTGTCGATATCTACAATGTGTCATTTATTACAAACTTCGATACTCTCAATGATATAAGCCTCAGAAAATAGGATAAACATTAGGATGGATGAAATATTAGCAGCTTTAAAAGCCTTACAAGCTTCCGTTCTCATAAAACAAAACTCTAATTTGGAGTCATCTACCAAACAAAGGAATCAAGGGATTTTGGGTGCAACTTCTAAGAACCATTTGGATGAATATGATGATTCTAGTAGAGATGATGAGGCAAGCGAGATTGATTTTGAAAATGGGCATAAATCTAGAGGTGATATTGAGATCGAGGGCAAGATGAGTTCTAATGATGGTGTAGAGCCTACATGTGAAGAATTTCATGAAATCATTCAAGAAATTGATTTCATAGGTTGTGATTCATATTTAGGTTCTTCTACTCCTATTATTGGATCAATGGTGAAGTCTTCTATTATGTCAACGGTAAAGTCTTCCATGGCAATTATTGTTTCTCAACCAATATCGAAGGCCGTTAAAGCATCAATAATTTTTCTATCATATGTGCTTCTAATATTGGATCGTCATAAAGCAAAGATGTGGATTAATGACTTTCCAATGATCATGCAAGGCGAGACGTGACGTTTCCATGTGTATTGGCAATTTCCTCCTTAACAACTCGCCAGGAGTCGAGTTCTTTCAAGCGGGGAAGAATTGATGTAGGACATATTAGAAATAAATTAGGGATTTCAATTATATTTTAGGGATTTTAATTAATTATGGATTTTGACTATTATTAGGGATTTTGACTTCCTAAATTGGGAGTAAACCTAATTTAAGTTATTTTCCTAATTAATAGTTTACTATTTTATTTGGGATTTAATTTTGGTATTTTCTAGTTAAACTAAGATTATGATTCTATTGGGATTTTATTTCCTAGTAGAACTATACTTTAAGGTCCTATAAATAGGAACCTTTAGTTATGTTATTTTTTAGATTTGGTTGTTATTGGTTTTTTTATCTTTTAGTAAAAAGATTGTCTTCTCCCTCAATTTCACTCTATTTCTCCCTAAATTTCTTCTATTATTTCTTCCATTTCCTCTGTCTACATCTCCCTCCCTTTCTGTTAATTTGAGGAACCCCGTTTCTCATCATATAGTTACGAGGCGTTGCATTATCTTGTGAAATTCTTCTTAGCTTTCGCATGCCTCCATAATTGTTGGACTTGAAAGGAAAAGCATGCACTTCTATCAGAGCAAGCTACTTGAAGGCCATGCATTATCCATGTATTCTCCAAGATTTGGATGTGCCAGTATTTTTTGTACCACTTTGCTGACAATTAACTTGAAGTCCTCAAAGCAAAAAGTACAATGATCCTATTGCATGATTCTGATACTGGACAAGCTTATCTAGAATGAAAATTGACTGCTTTAAAGATGAGCAAAATGAACATCGATATTTTCCTCAGAGTAACAATGCCTTGATGTAGAGAGCTTAAGCCAAATTATACTATCAGGTTTAAATAAAAACAACTTGCAAAGATGCTTTTTTCTGTTGTAGAGAGGGTAAGTATTTGTATGATATGTATAATTTGCATCATTATGTTATCAAAATAATAATGTGTTGACCCAGGTATGGCAACCCAATTCAGCCCCCCTCTTAGGTTGCCATACCTGGGTCAACAAGTGGTATCAAAGCAAGGTTGCTCAATTTTTTTTTTTTTTAAATCTTAACCGATTTTGAACTATGGCAACTTTTAATCCAACTTCATATGTTAAGGGGCTTTCTATCTCTAGATCTCCATTTTTTAATGGAAGTGATTACTCTTATTGGAAAACTAGAATGAGTATTTCTTGCAATCATTTGATTATGATTTATGGTCTATTGCTTTGGAAGGACCTTTTGTTCCTACCAAAATTGAAAATGGAAAAAGCATGCTTAAAGAACCTAAAAAGTTTAGTGAAGATGATAAAAAGAAATTGAGTTTGAATGCTAAAGCTATGAATGTGTTATATTGTGCTCTAGATAGAAATGAGTTTAATAGAATATCTACTTGTTCTACGGCACAAGAAATATGGCACACACTTGAAGTTACTCATGAATGAACTAGTCAAGTTAAAGAATCTAAAATTAGTATGCTAGTTCATAGTTATGAGCTTTTTAAGATGAAATCAGATGAATCAATTTCTGAAATGTTTACTAGATTTACGAATGTTGTCAATAGTTTGAAATCTCTTGGTAAATCTTATTCTAATGATGAAATGGTGAGAAAGATTCTTAGGTGTCTACCAAAACCTTGGGAGCCAAAAGTGACGGCAATTCAAGAAGCAAAGGACCTCACCAAACTACCATTAGAAGAACTTATGGATTCTCTCATAACTCATGAAATCGCCTTGAAAGAGAATGAAGAAAATTGCGAAGTGGCAAATATATGCTTCATGGCTTTAAGAGAAGATGAGGTAAGTAATCTAAACTATGATCCTAAGCTTTCATATGATGAATTACTTGAAGCATTCCAAAATTTATATGTGCAAGTTGATAAACATAATTCAAAAATCAATGCTTTCAAAAAGAAGTCAAAAATCATGTTATCTCAATTAGAAGAGTTGGTGGAAATAAATGAAGCTTTAGAAAATGAAAATGAAATTTTAAAGCAAAAAGATTTTGAAAGTTTGGAAAATCAAATACATTTATTAAAAACTGAAAATGACATTTTAAAACAAAAAGATTTTGAGAAATTTTGAGAAAGAAAATATTATTTTGAAAAAGAAAATTAATGACTTAAGAAATATTGTTGATAGTTTTACAAAAAGCACGAAAAATTTGAATTCTATGTTACAAAATCAAAGGTGTGTTTTTGATAAAAGAGGGTTTGGATATAAAACTCATAAAAATCAAAAGTATTTTAAAAATTATTTTGCTTATGCATCTTTTAGGAATCCTAATCATTCATGTACTTATTGTGGAGGAAAAGGACACAAAGTGCATTCTTGCTATATTAAGAGAAATCCTAATTTGAAACAAATATGGGTTCCAAAAAGTACCAAAACTAACCCCCAAGGACCCAAGAACTTTTGGGTACCAAAAAGTTACTCCTTGAATGTTGATTGTAGAGACAAAGGAGTGGCAAACACAAGTGGTACTTAGATAGTGGATGCTCAAGGCATATGACCGGAGATGCCTCCAAATTCTCAAGATTAATCATGAAGAAAGGAGGATATGTGACCTTCGGTGATAATGCCAAAGGAAGGGTAATCGGACATGGTGATATTGGTAACCCTTCTTCACCTATTATTAAAGATGTTTTGCTTGTTCATGGTTTGAAACATGATTTGATTAGCATTAGTCAATTGTGTGATAAGGGATATTTTGTTGCTTTTAAGCCTAATAGATGTGTGATTAAGGATGTTAGTAACAATAAGACATTATTTGTTGGTAATAGATGTGGTAATATTTATACAATTGATATTGATGTTAATGATCATGTAGAAAATTGTTTCATTGTTAATCATGATGCTTGGTTATGGCATAGAAGGTTAGGTCATGCTAGCATGGACACAATTTCAAAAATTTCTAAAAATGATTTAGTTGATGGTCTTCCAAAAATAAAATTTGAAAAGGATAAGATTTGTGATGCTTGTCAATTTGGAAAACAAGTGAGAACTTCTTTTAAACAAAAGAAATTTATTTCAACAAATAAACCTCTACAATTACTTCATTTGAATTTTTTTGAACCATTAAGAATTCAAAGTCGTGGTGGAAAGTATTATGTTTTTGTTATTGTGGATGATTATTCAAGATTCACTTGGGTGTTATTCTTGAAAACTAAAAATGAGGCCACACAAGCTTTTTCAAAATTTGCAAAAAAAGTCCAAAATCAAAAAGGGTATTCTATTGTGTCCATTAGTAGTGATCATGGCAGTGAAGTAGATAATGTTGCATTTAAAAATCTTTGTGATGAAAATGGTTTTGAACGTAATTTTTTCGCACATAGAACTCCACAACAAAATAGTGTTGTTGAGAGGAAAAATATGACTATCCAAGAAATAGCTAGGACCATGTTACTTGAAAATTAATTGTCAAATTATTTTTGGACCGAAGTCGTTAATACCGTATGCTTTATAATCAATAGAGTCCATATTAGTGCTTTAATAAAGAAAACTCCTTATGAACTTTGGAAAGGAAGAAAACCCAATATTGGATTTTTTAAATTTTTTGGATGTAAATGTTTTATTTTAAACACCAAGGATAACCTTGAAAAATTTGATGCAAAAGCTGATGTTGGATTTTTTGTTGGCTACTCCAACCATAGTAAAGCATATAAAGTTTTTAACAAAGACTCTTACTATTGAAGAATCTATGCATGCTGAATTTGATGAAACTAATGTGATTTCTTCAAAGAATTTAGATGATGATATTGTTGAGGTTGAAAGGCAAATCAAGGATTCAAGGCTTGATGAAGAGAGCCAAGATAAATTACAACTTCAACAAGAAAAGCTTGAGAAAGTAATTGATTCTTCCCAAGAATTATCAAAGGAATGAAGGTATGCAAAAGCTCACCCTAAAGATCTCATTATTGGTGAACCATCACAAGGTATGAAAACTAGATCTTCTTTTAGGAACTTTTGCAATCATTTTGCATTTATCTCTCAATTCGAACCAAAATCTTTTAAAAAAGCCAAAAATGACAAAAGCTAGATTTTGGCTATCCAAGAAGACTTGAACCAATTTGAGAGAAATCAAGTTTGGGAATTAGTCCCTAGACCCAAATATGACTAAACCCCTTAGTTAAGATAGATTTTGCATAATTAGAAGAGAATTAGGCATGTTGGATATGTCTTAATTTTGCTTTTATATGATTATCTTTGAATGGTAGCAAATGTTAAGGGGGAGCATATATTTAGGGAGAGTAGTTAATTTGATTACATCTTTTTGATGATAACAAAAGGGGGAGAAATGGTTAAATTACTTATATTCATAACAAGTGTCATCTTTTTGCTTATTCTTGATTTTATTTTCATTCTTGATTTTAGATATTATTTTAAAGCAATCAATGGTTTGTCATCATCAAAATTATCATGTAGCCGTAGGGCTAACATAATGTTGATGGATTTTTGATAGTGATTGGATTGAGAATGTTCACTCTAAATATGACATGCGAATGCTAACTAAAGATAACTTACTTATTATTGCAGAGCTGAGGAGAATTTGAGACTTGTATTAATTAATTTGGGTCTACAAGATCAATAACAACAGGAAATGTTCTATCAATTCAAAGTGTGCTAATTATCATTTATTTTAATTTTTCATTGGATTGAAGAAACGTGCTTCAACTAGTCTGGTAATCTGTAGAACTAATTCATACTTAAAAGGACCATAGTCAAAAGTAGTTTTCACCATTGGATTATGTTCAAAGTAAACATAACAGCTTTTTACTGACCTCATAATGTTACAGGCAGAGCATGGAACATTTTCCTCCTTACAATGACATACCAAACTTGATTTAATCACAAAATTTGGAGTAGGTTCATGTAGCCATAATGAAATTTACCTTCCTATGATTGCATTAGGTGTAGAGCAGCTTTCTTTTATATATATATATATATATATATACTTCAATCCAGCTGCTTCCATCTTTATGGTGATTATTGGAGACGAGTATGAAAAATTTGTGTACTGGAGCTCTCAAGTATCAAATGAGTCCAATCATTTCGATCATATGTAGGAGAAGAATTTTCCAATCTCATTAATCTAATTTCTTACAAAACAGGATCAGCTGTTACCTTGACCGAAAATGTTTTCAAATCGATATCTGATTAGCAAAAGAAAAAATATCAAGAATCATTCATGTCAGCTGCCGAGAATATTATGAATTTGCTTGCAGGTTCTAATGTCAAAGCTGACCTTTTGGCATAACTATGTAGATGAAAGATGAGAAAATTAAAAAAAAAAAAAAGACGCCACCAAGATTTAGGTAAAAAGTTATCTTCTGATTTTATAGATATCTTCTAGTATTAGAATGACTTTAACGTTCTTTAATTCAAATGTTAACTCTTAACTATCTTTAATCATCAGAACTCGGGGGTCGAGATGTAATTCTGAAATCACTGGTGGTTTCTTTTAATTCAAATTTTAACTAGTACTTCGGTGTTAAAATGTGATGTAAATTCGAGATTGGTGACAAACAATAATCAATTCACAGCAAGCAGGATATGTTATTCAAAGCAAAATAGAATGCTTCATTTCAGTCGGTAAGCAATTGATTAATAATAAAATATTCAACTAGCGCAATCAGTGACGAAGCCAGAAAGTCCGCCAAGGAGGGGCAAATTTTCGTAAACAATAAAAATTTTGCTAGGTAAGTTCATAAATGGTAAAATTTTAAAATTTTCATATAAATAATAATATATTCAATTACTAAGTAATTTCATGTCAAATTGTTAAGTTGATTATTTAATATTTTGAAAGTATAATATGATCTCTAATTTATCATATTATTAACTAAATTGTCATTTAACCATTGATCCTTTTTTAGTAATGTAAATTAATTTAAAAAAATAAGAATAACACTTTCTTAAAGAGGAATAATCAACTTAGTAATTTGACTAACTTTTACCCATATATAAAATTACCTATTTAAAGTAATAATCAAATTAGTAATTTACTATCCAGATAAATAATAGTTGGCTTTTGAGTAATAAAATTAAAATTTTCTAATATTGATAGCTTTAAATACTTCAATAAATCTAACGAAGTTTCAATTCTTAATTTACGATGCAAATAAATAATAGATGAGGCATGTAGTGTCCATCCCCATTTTATTTATATTATAACAAATATAAAATATTCAAAATCATGACCTTTAGCACAGTTAAAAAAATTACAAATATATATATGAAATAAAAAAATTGTATAAATAGAAATTATAATACACTAACAATGACAATAACTAGTAAGTCATTGGGCAAAAGAATAGAGTAATTACATAAAATCATTGTCTCATTTTCATAGATAATATAATGATAATAAACAAATTCCCATAAATTACAAACCAAGATGAAGAATAAAAAAAAGTGATCGTTAATAATATTAAATCAGAGTACATTTGCTTAATTAGATAAAAACCAATAAATAAAAGATTAGAAGAAGATTTTTAACTCTGCATATACTAACTTCTAATTCTTTTTATGTAAATAGATGAGACAAACAAGATAGATGGGTTTTGATTTGATAAAGGTGTTGAGTGAAGTGAAGAAGAAGAAGAAGAAATAATTTTTTATTTTATGTAAATGGATAAGAAAGAAAATATAATCTCTTATTTTATGTAAATAGATTGGACTACAAAACATAAAATATGGTTTTAAATTTGCTTAGGTGCACAGGTAAGGAAGAAGAAAACAATAAAAAAATGGATCAAATTTAATTAAATTTGTAATTTTAGCATAAAGGAGGGGCAAAATAGATAATATATTTTTAAAAAATTTCAAATTCCAAAAAAAATTCAAATCCAGGAGGGGCAACTGCCCCTCCTGGTCCCTTCTTGGCTCCATCCATGAGCAAAATTACTAATGGGAGCCTTTATCCAAGTCGGTTTACGAACTACAAGAAGCTAGCATGTGAAGCAATGCAATCCAGCCAATAAGAACAATCCAACCACATGAATTATCCAATCAAGCTAATGGCGGTTTTGCAAGGAAATTTTAATTAATTTCAACAACCAACTTTGTAACTGCCTGTTACATTTATAAATAGGCAATTGTAATTCCAATTGTAAATAGGTTCTATCAATTAGAAATCTAAGAAGTGCCACGGTGCTTACACACACATACACTAGAGTTCCGTTAGCTAAGGTTCTATTGATTCAAGTCATTTCAATACAATCAAATATTTTCTATATCTTGTATAATTTATTTTCTAAGAGTGCTATCAAAGCCACGTTTAACTATTGTGGGGCGATAATCTATTTGCCACCATGGCCAATTCAAGTAACTCATCAATGCTAGTATCAATGCCAAAACTTTCATTACTAGTGTATAAAGACGTTGAAGATAAAAGGTTTAAAAACTTATTGTTTAAATCATGAGTTACAGTGTTTAATTTATGATTAATTTCATGAACTACAAATATAATAAAAACATGAGTTACAACTTATCTGCAACGTACATATTTTTATTAAGAACATTATGGCTTATGAGTTATAAGAGATTTAATTTGTAAGTTACCTAAGCTATAAGACTACTATATAAAGGAGTCTTAAAGGTTCTAACAATAACAATAATATATTTGAGTATTTTCTATGTTTTTGAACAACTACGACACATTGGAGACATGTTATTTTCTTCCAGTGATTGTGCTCATTGAGGAGATAGGCTGTGAGTATTAGGTTCTATCTTGAAGCCCTTGAATACCAATATTACCCAGACAAGGGAACGGCTCTTTGGTTTTATGACAATGCCTTTAACATGCCTCTGAAGTGCTCAAGCCAATATTTCTTACTTTACCTCTTTACTTGTTCTATTTATTTAATTTATTGTTATGTTTATCTAATTTATTTTTATTATTTCTTTAATGCGTTGTTATTTGATTATATTAATTTAGATTTATTATAAATATTCCTAACAGAACATATGTCTAGTCTCAAGGTATCATCCAAAATGGATATAAAGCTCTAGAAGATATTTCTAGTCTGTCCAAATCTGAGCAGAAGGAGTTGGAAGATCTAAAGTAGAAAGACTCGAAGGTGCATTTTATTCTTCAACAAACATTATTAGCAAGTATATTTCCAAGAATTCTTGAAGCTACAAGCGCCAAGCAACTGTGGGATATCTTAAAGAAGGAGTTCCAAGGTGATGAGCAGGTACGCCTTTCTGTACTATAAACTTTTAGAAGAGATTTTGAGAATATTAAGATGAAAGAATCTGAGACTGTTAGAGATTACTACCCTAGAATTAAGGAGAAAGTTGATAGCTCAAGAATTATACACCTTTTAATACCTCTTTTCTTAGTTAATTAGTTTGTTTTCAAGCTAAATCTGTTCATTTTATGTTATTTTATTTTGTTTTCAGTTTATTCGGTTATAGAATGCAAATGAAAGCAATTGGAGTGAATTTGGAGCAAAAACATTCAAATTTTGCCTCTACCTGACATCCAATTTCTTGGAATTAATTGTATTGATCTACAAAGAATTAGATTATGTGCCATATATCATTGGAAAGATCTGGATGTCTAGTTTTTATAGAATTGTATGGTTTATAAATCCGAGTTATGTATTGAAAGTTATGATCAAAAGAGTTAAGGTAGCGTAGGGCAGAAAATTTTAAAGAGCTTAAACGAAGCACATAAGGCAGAAAGGTTGCACCCCTGCATGATTTTCTTTAAGCCTCTGTGCAACGACGACCTAAAATCACGATTTGCTTCTATTTTGGAGTCCTAAAACCCTACACCTATAAATAAGACTTTATAAAACGTGTTTGGGAGAAGGGGCCAAGGAGGACGGCTGGGAGCAAGATTTCCTTATCAACTTCTAGTTTTTCTTTCTTTTCTCCTTGTTTTTATGTCTACAACTATAATTTCTGTTTTGTTTCATTCATTATGAACTAGTTTTCATTTCTAGGGTTAGGATGTAGCCAAGTTTGATACTTTAATTATTTTTACTTCAATATATTAATGTTTATTTAATCTTTGTTGAGTGAATTAATTATATATTTAATGCTTATGGAAGCCTATGCAACTTTTACATGATTTGAGGGATAAATTAGACTAAAAAATGGATTTATATTAGTCCTTGATTAATTTGCTATAAATTGACATGAGATAGAGATATGATTATGATTTGTCAATTGTGTGTGATTTCTTGTGCTTAATGAGTATTTATAGGTAGTTAGATGAGACAAAGATGTGATTCTCCTTATAAATATATATTATTGTTGCTTGAACAAGAATAACAAATACATCAGTAAAATTGGTTGGCAATAGATGAATAAACATTGATTTTATTGAATTGAAAGATTGGAGATGATAACTTAGGTGAATTCTAATACCTTACAGCTTTACTCATTGGATTTTTATCTATTTATGTAGTGTTGTTTACTTTTTTTTATTTGCTCAATTTTAGTTCAATTATTTAGTTTATTTAGTTGATTTGATTTGCCATTTAATTTCTGTTGTTCAAATAAAATTAGAGTTAGATATGGTTTGGTAGTTAGTAACGCAGTTCTCGCGGGAACGACACTACTTATCACTTTATCACTTGTTATGATTTTGTGCATTTGCGGATTTTTGAATAATAAGTTTTTGGTGCCCTTGCTGGGGATCGAAACCGGGTCGTCCACGTAACAAGTGGGAATAATTACCACTATACTACAAAAACTTGTTATGCAAAATCCGCAAGTGCATATAATCATAACAAGTAATATAATGATGAATGAGTATCGTCCCATGAGGATTGGTTATTAACTACTAAACTTAATTTAACTTTGATTTTATTTGAATAATAAAATTTTCATAGCAAATTTAAAAGAATTAACTAACTGAATAATTGGATAAAAACTAATACTAATAATTAATGGTTAAATTAAAGTGAGAAAATCCAATGAATTAAAATCTAGGGTATCAGGTTTCAGCTAAGTTATCCCCTCTGTTATTTCAATCCAAATTAATTAATGTTTATCATCTTGTTGAAAATTAATTTCTCTAAAGTATTTGTTATTCTCTCTTAAGCAATAATAATGTATAATTATAGGAAGAATCACATCTCTGTCTCACCTAAAAACCTATAATTATCCATTGTTATTGCTTCAAAAAGAATCACAAATACTTTAGAGAAACTGGTTGTCAATAAGATGATAAATATTAATTAATTTGGATTGAAATAAAAGAGTAGATAACTTAGATGAAACCCTATACCCTAAATTTTAATTCATTAGATTCTTCTCAATTTAATTTAACCATTAATTATTGGTGTTAGTTTTTATCCAGTTATTTAGCTAGTTAATTCTTTTAAATTAGCTATTAAAATTTTATTATTCAAATAAAATTAGAGTTAAATTAGGTTTAGTAGTTAATAACTAATCGTCGTGAGAATGATACTCATTCATCATTATATTACTTGTTAGGATTCAATGCACTTGCGAATTTTGCATAACAAGTTTTTCGCGTCGTTGCAGGGGATTTTTTTTTTTACTAATATCAAGCTAAATAACTCTATTTTAATTTGAATTTATTTTCTTTTTAATTAATTTTCAGTTTTTGTTTTTGGTTGTTCGTGCTTTGATTTTAGGTACTTAATTATCAAGTTTAGGAAGCTATAACAATTCGCCATGGGAATTGACTTTGTAGTTGTAGATGAATTAATATATTATGAAGAACTTGCATCATTAAGGGCTCAAGTAGCAGCCTTATCAAGACAATTGGGAAATTTGAATGTGAAAGTAGTATGTGAGTTTTGTGGTAGGAATCATTGTAGTGTTGATTGCCAAGTTAGGAGCTCCTTTACAAACACCTGCCAAACCCATTATGTGCCAAACTTTCAATGGTAGCAATACTATCCTTACCTAAACAAATACCCAAACACATATAACTCATCTTGGACAAATTATCACAACTACTTATGGGGCAGCGATCAAAACTTTTTGAAATCTCCATATTTTCAGCCTCAAGAAGAGAAAGCTAGATTGGAGGAAGCTCTTGCTCAACTCAACACCAATGTTTCTAAATTTTCAAAAAGCACTTCTCAATTCATGGTGGAGTCAAAGATCATGCAACAAAACCATGAAGAATCCATGAGAAATCATGAAATGATAATGAGCCAATTAGAGAGTTTGAAATCAGTGAGACCTCAAGAAGCAGTTCCAACCAACATTGAAAAAATTTTTGAGGAGGTACAGGTGACCGCATTGACAAGTGAGGAGCAACTTGACCAGCCCCGTGACAATTCCAAGGAAGTTGAGAATAGCCACCATACATGCCAATTTGAGGAGAACATTGAGCAGCCATATGCGGCAACATCACCATCTCCATATATGCCACCAATCCTTTTGCCCCAATGTTTCGAAAGGAGCGATTCAGATAAGCAATTTGCTAAATTTCTTGATGTTTTTAAGAAATTAAATATTAACATTCTTTTTGCAGATTTGTTGGAACAAATACCAAGATTTGAGATATTTATTAAAGAAACTTTGTCTAACAAAAGGAAATTGGAAGAAGATGAAGTGATGATGCTAAGAGAGGAGTGTAGCACTACTTTGCGAAAAAAAGTGCCTCAGAAATTAAAAAGTGCAGGGAGTTTTCCTTGTCACATTATAAAAGAATTTTATAAATTTGGTGCTAACATTATTTTGATGGCATGTTCTATTTTTAAGAAACTTTGTCTTAGTAGAGCAACACTAGCCACAATTTCTTTTCCATTAGGTTGCAACAACAAGCTAAAATTTGAAGATCTTGATACCAACCAAGGGTGTGACCATTACCTCAAGAACATCTTGAACTCGAGCTCAAACTACTATCTTTTGAAGCAAAATCATATGAGGAGACTCATTTGGTCTCTATTGAAGCTGCATATATCTTCAAAACTTTGAAAAAGATTTTAACCTCAACTCTTATTGCTGTTGCACCAAAATGAATTAGCTTCAATTTGCATAAGCTTTGGGACTGGATACAAGTTCTCAAAAGCTCCATCATCAATAACCCACTTTCAAACACAAATTCAAGGATGTCCTTTATGCTTCGTTTCTCTTTATTTCAATTTGTAATTTTTATTTTTGTTTGAGGGTGTTTTCTTTTGGTTTGAATTATCATAGGAGTGTTGCTATATGTGTTTTTAGCTTTTGTTTGTTGAATTTAGTTATGTGTTTGTCTTTGTTTAGTCTCGTTTGTTTAGGTCTTCTATAATTTAAAAAAAAAAATTGTTTAGTTTTGTTTGTGCCTGAAATTGTGATGGCCTATGATAAGATCACGATTGAATTGATGAATGACTCTTAGAAAATGATAAATGATACATAGATCTTTGTGCTTGACTTGTTTGTTGGTTTTTGCTTTACTTATGATTCCTTGAACACAAATTGAGCACATAGCTATGATCATTAAGTTATTTGTTGATTTAGAGAAGGTTTATGTGATTTAAGTGTTTCACTAGATCTCAATGAATTCTATAACTTGTTTAATTGTTGCTTGAGGCGAAATCCTAGGCAAGACAACATTAGGGAAATGATTTAGGCTATTTTTTGACCGTTTATGCCTTCCAAAGCAACCCATGATTTAAATTAATCCCTAGTTTTCTCCTTTAAGCCCTTTTAGCCTTTTTCTTTCTTAATTCATAGAATTTATCTGTCCTAGCCTATTGGTTCCATCTAAACACTGTCCCTTACTTATGACCATATAGATCATTCAAGATTATATTTTGAGCTATGCTATGGTTTTGGAAATTTATGGAAGGTTGGGTAGATTTACGAGCTTTTAAAAGTGAGTTTTAAGGTGTAGCATCTCTACGTAAAAAAAGAAAGAAAAAAGAAAGAAAAAAAGGAAGAAGAAAAGAACAATTGAAAAGAGGCATTCCCCTTTAGTGTTTGAAAGAAAGAAAGAAGTAAGTTTGCGGTTACCATTTCTGGTGGAAAGTAAATAAAAGGGAAAGAGGTTTATTGTAATTAAGTTTGGGGGAGTTACTTGGTGAATTCTTGTTGCTAGGTCAGATTCTATATAATCTTGAGTGATTTATGTGTTTTATGGGTAATCTGAGCCATATAAATATCTTCTATCATACCTTCCTACCCTAGTAAAAAATTACAAGTTTAATAAAGTCCTATTTGATCTTTGATGTTGTGTTTGTGTACATTAGTGGAGAGTGACTTGAAAAATAAGCCCATGGAGTTCAAATACACGTATTTCTATATCTAGATATCAACATGATTCAATTTTATGCATAAATGATATGAGTTACAAGTAATGATGTGAGATTGGCTAAACACACACACACACCTGAGGAATTAAGGGTGAGCAAAGCTGATAATGAGTTGGAATTCTAGACAATTGCAAAGTTTTGAATTTTCCTTGAGTTATAATTAAATGCAATCCCCAAGGCCTATCCACAATTCAAAGCAATTTAGCTCTTTGATTTTTGTGTTTGTTATTTTGTCTTTCTTTCATTTGCTTGAGGACAAGCAAAGTCTAAGTTTGGGGGTATTTGATAGCTCAAGAATTATACACTTTTTAATGCTCCTTTTCTTAGTTAATTAGTTTGTTTTCAAGTCAAATATATTCTTTTTGTGTTTATTTTATTTTTTTTTTGGGGTTTATTTGGTTGTAGAAAGCAAATAAAAGCAATTGGAGTGAATTCGGAGCAAATACGTTCAAATTTCGCCTTTCCTAGACAACCAACTTCTTGAAATTAACTGCATTGGTCCACAAAGTACCAGATTATATGTCATATAACATTAAAAAGCTCTGGATGTCTAGTTTTTGTAGAATGTTATGGTCTGAGTTGTGTACTGAAAGTTATCATCAAAATAGTGAAGGTAGCGCAGAGCAAAAATTTTGAAGACCTGAAACAGAGCACATAAGGTAGAAAGGTTGCACCCCCCTGCACAATTTCCTTTGTGCTACTATGCAATGACGACTTGAAATCATGATTTCTCTTATTTTGGAGTCCTAAAGCCCTACATCTATAAATAAGACTTCATAAAATGTGTTTGGGAGTTCCAAGGGGCCAATGAGGCCTATGAGGACAACTAGGAGCAAGATTTCTTCATCAACTTCTAGATTTTTTTTCTTTTCTCCTTGTTTTTACTTTTACAATTGTGATTTGTGTTTTGTTTTCATTCATTATGAACTAGTTTTCTTTTAAAGGGTTAGGATATAGCCAAGTTTGATACTTTAATTATTTTTACTTCAATATATTGATGTTTATTCAATTTTTGTTGAGTGAATTAATTATATGCTTAATGCTTTCAGAAGCCTGCGCAACTTTTACATGATTTGAGGTGTAAATTAGACTGAAAAATTGATTTATCTTAGTCCTTGATTAATTTGTCATAAATTGACATGAGATAGAGATGTGATGTAATTTGTGCAATGATGTCTAATTTCTTATGCTTAATGAGTATCTATAGGCAGTTCAATGAGACAAAGATGTGATTCTCCTTATAAATATATATTGTTGTTGCTTGAAAAAGAATACCAAATACATTAGTGAAATTAGTTGGCAACAGGTGAATAAACATTGATTTTACTGATTTGAAAGATTAGAAAGGATAACTTAGGTGAAGTCTAATACCCTAAATCTTTCCTCATTGGATTTTTATCAATTTATTTAGTGTTGTTTACTTTTATTTATTTGCTCAATTCTAGTTCAATTATTTAGTTGATTTGAATTGCTATTGAAGTTCCATTGTTCAAATAAAATTAGAATTAGAGACGGTTTGGTAGTTAGTAACGCAGTCCTCATGGGAACGAAACTCTACTTATCACTTATTACTTGTTACGATTTTGTGCACTTACAGATTTTTGCATAACAATAGTAAATCAATTGAGAATTTATGGAGATAGTATTACTGATAGAAGAATTGTGGAGAAAATATTAGTTATTATCACTGATAAATATGATTCAATAGTAACTTATATTGAACAAGCGAAAGATATAACTAATCTCTCAGTGACAAAATTAATGGGCTCATGAGAAGCATATGAGAAAAGAAAGATGTATAAAAATGACTTATTAGAGAATGTACTTCAATCAAAATTTAATTTTCATTCTCCGAGGACCAAATATGAGTCTAAAAAATCAAAAGAAATTTCTAAAAGAGGAGAAGGCTCTTGAAATAAAGAAAATATAAAATTTCCTCCTTGTGGTGTATGTAAGAAAACAAACCACCTGGAGAAAACTTGTTGGCATCATGGCAAACCACAATGCAACAATTGTAAGAAATTTAGGCATTTTGAAAAAGACTATCGATCAAAAGAAAGTCATTAGACCAACTATTCAAAAAATAAATGCAGGTGTAGAATACTATTCTACGCCTGTCAAGCCGCATCAGAAGAAAAGAGCGACATGTGGTATATTGACAGCGAATGCAATAATCATATGGCTAGTGATGAAAGCATTTTTTTTGTGACATTGATACTAAAATAAATCACAACTTAGACTGCGTAATGACGCTCTTGTGGAAGCTAAAGCCAAAGGGACAATTACTATGAAGACAAAGAAGGGAACGAGGTTCATCCAGAATGTCCTATTAGTCTCTAACTTGAAACAAAACTTGCTTTGTATGGGCCAGATGATCCAGAATGGTCATTCTTTACACTTTGAAAGTGATACATGCACAATCTATGATAAAAATAAAGTAAAATAAAAGTTTGGTGATTGCTAGACTGAGATGAAGTAAAGAAATTTCCCTATCCAATCGAGATATGCCAGAGAAGCAGCAATGAAGGCACAACATGATTACTCATAGTTGTGGCATTGAAGATTTGGTCATTTTAACTTCCATGGATTGATGATTCTCCAACAAAAATGATGATGAAGGAACTTCCTAATACCATAAAAGGATGGTGTATGTGAAGGTTGTCTACTTGGGAAGTAACAACGTCAATCATTTCCATCAGGAAAGGCATGGAGAGCAAAGAAATTATTAGAACTAGTACATACTGACATATGCAGTCCAATGAGAACTCTTACGCACAATCAGTATAAGTACTTTATTATATTCACTGACGACTATTCAAGAATGACTGGGGTATACCTTTTGGTGAAAGATCACAAGCCTTTGTGATCTTTAAGAAGTTTAAGTCTATGTTGAAAATCAAAGCGGTCACGAAATAAAAGCTCTAAGAAGTGATCGTGGCAAAGAACACACTTCTAGGCAATTTGACAAGTTTTGTGAAGATGAAGGAGTAGAACATCAATTGATAGTTCGGTACGCTCATGGGCAAAATGACCTGTCAGAAAGAAAGAATAGAACAGTGATAGAGATGGCAAGAGCAATACTAAAAGAAAAAGGAATTCAAAAAATATTTTGGGCAGAATCAATCTACACAGCAGTCTATCTTCTAAACAGATGTCCAACTAAAGCTGTTTAAAACAAGGCTCCAGTTGATGCATGAAGCGGAGATAAGCGATCAGCAAAACATCTTAAACTTTTTGGTTGTATATGCTGTATTTATATATCAAAGGAAAAATGAAGCAAACTAGATGAAAAAATAGAAAAGGGGATTTTCTTGGGCTACGGTCCTCAATCCAAGGGCTATAGAATCTACAACATCAAGTCCAAGAAATTAATTATTAATTGGGATGTGGAATTTGATGAACATGCTGCATGGAATTAGGATAAAGAAAAAATCGAGAGAAATATCATAGTCCCATGCATATCAATCACCAACTCTGCATTAAAAAAAATCAATAACTGAAGAATCAGATTTTGATCTAGAAACTCCAACTGATTCTCCAACATCTTAATAAGAAGACCACCTTTAACAAAAAGAATCCTCCTAGACAAACCACCAAGGAAAGTGAGATCTCTTGTTGATAATTATGAATCTTGCAACTTCAATATAGAAGAGCCAAAAAGTTATGAAGCAACCTCAAAGCAAGAAGTATGGTAAAGGTTATGCCAAAAGAAATAAAGATGATTGAGAAAAGTAATACTCAAGAGTTGGTAGACTATCCTAAAGATGAAGAAATCATTAGAGTTAAATGGGTTTACAAGACAAAGCTCAACTCTGATGTCTCAATTCAGAAACACAAAGCAAGACTAGTTGCAAAAGGCTCCTTATAACAATATGTAGTTGACTACAATGAAAAATTTGCTCTTGTCACACGTCTAGACACAATTAGAGCTTTGATTGCACTTGTAGCTTAGAATAAATGAATGATTTACAAACCTGATGTGAAGTCAATATTCTTGAACAAATTCCTTGAAGAAGAAATCTACATTGAACAACCTCAAGGGGTTCGTGGTTCAAGGAAAAAAGGATAAAGTCCTAAGGCTTAGGAAAGCATTTTACAGGTTGAAAGAAGCTCCAAGAGCCTAGTATAGCAAAATTGATGAGTACTTCACAAATCAAGGATTCAAAAGGAGAAAAAGTGAACTGACGCTCCACAGTAAGATAGAAGATCATAACGTTCTTATTGTTTTCTTCTATGTGGATGATCTTATCTACATTGGCACAATGAGAAGATGATCAAAGAATTCAAGGAAGATATGATGAAGACTTTCGAGATGACATACTTGAATCTAATGCATTACTTTTTTAGTCTTGAAATAAGCCAAGGAGAGTCTGAAATCTTCATATCTCAAAAGAAATACACTAAAAGTCTACTAAAGAGATTTAACATAATTGAACGCAAGTCAGTGGCAACTCCTCTCATTACTAATGAAAAATTAAGCAAGGAAGACGATTCAGAAAAGGCAGATGCTTCACATTTCAGAAGCTTTAGTGGAAACCTACTTTACCTAACAGCAATTGGATATCATGTATGCTACTAGTCTTCTCTCAAGATTCATGCAGAGTCCAACACAAGTTCACTACAAAGCTACAAAAAGAATTCTCAGATACTTGCAAGGAACAAAAGACTAAGATATTTGGTTTAATTCTAATGCTGACACAAGATTAATTGGCTACACCGATAGCGATTGGGTTGGATCATTGGATGACATGCAGAGTACCTCTACATATGCATTCACATTGGGTTCAGGAATATTCTCATGGACATCCAAGAGTGTTGTACAATCATCAATAGAAGCAGAGTATGTAGCAACAGCAAATACAACAAATCAAATAATTTGGTTGAGATGTATACTGAAAGATATAAGAGAAGCACAATATCAAGCTACAGAGATTAACTGCGACAGCAAGTCAGCAATCACAATGGTTAAAACATTTAGTGTTCCATAACTACACTAAACATATTACAATCAAGTACCAATTTCTCAGAGAAATTGAGGCAAATAAAGAGATAGCGCTCCAATATTGTCGGACTAGAGATTAGTTAGCAAATATCTTCACCAAAGCGTTGCCACAGGAAAGGTTCAAATTACTATGAGACTTAGTTAGAGTAACTAGAACTTACATCAAGGAGGATTGTTAAAAAGTGATGTAAATTCTAGATTGGCGGCTAACAAATGATCAATTCATAGCAAGCAGGATGTCATTCAAAGCAAAATAGAATGCTTCATTTCAGTCGGTTAGCAATTGATAAATAATAAAATATTCAGCCAACACAAGTCACCAATAGAAGCCTTGATCCAAGTCGGTTTATGAACTACAAGAAGCTAGAATGTGAAGCAATTAAATTCAGCCAATAAGAACAATTCAAATACACATGAATTATTCAATCAAGCTAATGGCATTTTTGTGAGGAAATTTTAATTAATTTGAGCAACCGACTTTTGTCACTGCCTATTATATCTATAAATAGCAGTTGTACTTCCAATTTGTAAAAGGTTCTATGAATTAGAAATCTTAGAAGTGCCACAGTGCTCACACACATGCACTAGAGTTCCGTAGCTAAGGTTGTATTGATTCAAGTCATTTCAATACAATCAAATATTTTCTATATTTTCTATAATCTATTTTCTAACACTCAGGTTTTTAATTGTCACTAACCCATTATATTTATAGTAGTATAATTGGACTTTTCATAATTAGAAGATATTTCTTAATTTAAAAAACTAATCATGATGAAAATCAAAGCGACAGGCCAAGCATGCCTTTATTATACTAGATTGATGACCAAATCATTGGTACTCAATAAAATGGCTATTAGTAGCTCTAGCTAATTAAGTCTTCTATTGCTTTCTTTTCTGAGCTCTCATTTTTCTTTTCAAACAAGAAAGCATCATCCATTTTAAACTATGAGAGACAATCACAAGACCAATGGTTAAGCATGCAAAGTGACCATTGACTTAATTATGTGCATTAACATGCTAGGTGTTTAATTTCTCGTGTGATCAAACAATGGTTTCTTTGCTATCATATTGGCAAATATTTTTCTTTTGGATAGCAAATTCATACTTTATTATTCCAAATAGCATGCTTTACATCATACTTAGTCATACGATAAGTTACACTTCAACAGGTTATTAAAGCAACAACTAAGTACGTTTATTGCAGAATTAGCATAAAAAAAAAAACTCATAAGATGAAATATGCCGAAAAGAAGTTATTTTTCAATGCCATCTGTTTGAAATTAGATGGTTGACATAATCCATTGAAAAAGTAGCACTATCCAGAAATGATCCAATAAAAGATGAACTAGTTTCAAAGTGACCACTTATGCCTCCATCAACACAAATAATCTCTTCACAATTTTGCTGCAAAATTGAAGCTTCTTTGAAACTTTAATCCCAGTTAATTCAATTGCTACTTCTCCCATTCTAGGTCCTTTCTTCCTATTAACATTCAACCATCTTCTTGTGAGATGAGCAACTGTCAAAATCTCTTCTTTTCACCCTCTTTCACTACTCAACTATCAAGAATTTTGTTGCTTGAAATCCGCAAGTGCACAGAATCGTAAACAAGTAATAAAGTAGTGAGTTAAGTATCATTGCTGTAGAGAGATACCAAGCCTATTCTAACCCAATCTTTTTTTTTTGAATAATGCTAATTGTATGACAATTTGACGCAAAATTAAATAAATCAGAAACTAAGCAATTGAACGAAAGCAATGACTTCAAGTTATAAAAATTCTAAATTAACTAAGCTCTAGGGTGTCAGAATTCACCTAAACTTATCCACTATAATTCTTTATTCTAATAACATCAATGTTTATTTTTATGTTGTCAGCCAATTTCATAAAGTTAATTATTATTCTTTCTCAAGTAACAACAATGTATATTTAGAAAATAGAATTACATCTCTGCCAATTCTAATAACCTATAAATACCCAACAAGTACAAGAAATTCAATAAGACTGCACAAATTACATAAATATCTATATCTTATATCAATCTATTGCAATTTCATCCAGGACTAATATGAATATCACTTCTCAATGTTCAACTATTTATAATGATATAATCTTCGTATTGCAAATTTGAATTTCAGCTAGATTTTGACTACAATAGTTCTTCTCAATGTTCAACGTTCAACTATTTTTAATGACATGATATAATATGGATCTTATCTTATTTTGGCAATTTGAGTTTCGATCAAATTTTGCATACCATAATTCTTCTCAACGTTCAATGTTCAACTATTTTTAATGACATGATATAATATGGATAATATCTTATTATTGGGAATTTGAGTTTCAATCAAATTTTGCATACTATAATTCTTTTCATTTTTAAGTTTTTTAATTAAAAAGATAATAATTAATTTTATACCTAAATAAATCATTACCCTCACTAAATGGGTCATATAATTAAAATGAAATAATATTTAATAAATTATAAATTAAATAAAATAATTAATATATATAATATAAATTATGAAACCATCACTACAAGAGCATGATAAATATAAAATATAACTTCACATCTATATTAACAATAATTTCACATCACTATTTTAATTATATGACCTATTTAACATCCCTAACCATCATTAATTAAGAATTTATTTGGTAAGAAGATTTTTTTTTAATTTCTATGCTATTAAATTTTTTATAAATTTGAATAGGCTTAGGATGATCAGCTTTTCTCATTCCAATTACATGTCATGATCATCATTCTCAGGTGCATAATAAATTATTAATATCTAATATGTGGTTCAATTTTGTTGTTCTATTATATTACTGATTTTTTCTTTCTTTATTTGTTGTTATTATTATTATTATTACTTTGCCGATAATAATTCAGGAACACAGACTAGACGAGGTAGAAGATAAGTTAAAATTGAATATTTGCAAAGAAAACTAAAAGAAATTCGTGCACTGATAGGGTCAATTCCAATATTGGATGTGAAGATATTGAAGGTACATGTATAATGATTATCAAATATATTATGTTTTTGTTTATTTTGTTTTATGAAATTGTAAGTTTTTCTTTTTGCAATCCCTTATTTGAAGGATGAAATTATGAGGCGGAGGGAAGCTAATGCGGTGGAGTTCAGAGGATGATGAGTTTGTGCCTTAGTAATCCTATGGCGGAGAATCGCTCTCATGTGGAGGAGTTGTTTCATGCAAATATATTATGTTCTTTGTGAAAGAAACCTAAGTGATTTGGCCAAGGTATGTATTTCAATCTTTGTTTAATTTTTTTTTATTTTTACTAATCATTTTTTTTATAGATTACTAAATTTTACTTGTCGCATATGAAGTAGATTATTGAAGACCAAATAGACATTGTTACCATTTTCTTAGTAGGTATCCTCTTTCCCAAAAATCCTTATTGATCACTTCAAAGATTTGGTCATAAAATTTTTATGTATTTTTTCATATTTGGTTATGTTTAATTTTTAATTTTTAATTTTTTAATCAAATAGATAATATAATTAAAATGACATAATCTTTAATAAATTCAAAATAAAACAAAATAAAATATATAATATAAATTACGAAACCATCATTCAAATAGTATAATAAGTATAAAATATAATTTTACATTTATATTAACAATAATTTCATAACTATTTTAATTATATGACTCATCTGATATCCTTAACCATCACTAGTTAAGAATTTACTTGATGAGAAATATTAATAGGATTATCTCAAACTCCAAGTTATCCGTGGTCAACTATTTGCTAAAGTTTTAGGTTGTTATTTAAAGTTAACCATTTAAACAACAGGTAGACGAGTAAGGACAACGACAAGTTTGACTTAAATTAAAACGTTAAAAGTTAAACGATGGATGCGTTTTTATATCTCCACATGCATGCAGTTCAAAGACTAGTATTATTAGTGAAAATAATTAAATTGTTATTTAGGTACAAAATGTTATCCAGAAACCTAAACAGCTAATACTTAATAGACATAAGATCAAAACAAGGCATTACACACGACATCCATACCTTGTCAGCCATCTTTGATTAATTATCACTTAGTTAATTATTAATTAATCAATTGTTATTATACAAATACCGTGTTTTCCATAATATATACTTTGCATTATAACAATTTTGACTCTCTATTATTAGGTAATTAGGTTTGATTGTATAATGTTTATGGTCACAACATATAAAAAAGTTTTAATTTTGTTCACATATACATATAGTTACATTAACAAAGAAGAAATATTGTTTTCCTTTTTTATGAATCTTTGACATTGGAGGTTTTTCTTAGAACCAAATATGAAGGTATGTAAAAATATATATTTGACATATAAAAAAACTAGATTTTTTTACTTTTGGAGTTTAATCAGTCTCACATATTGAAGAACCAATTTAATGTGAAATAATTTAGTTATAAAATTATAGCTATAGTATTTCATCTTTGTGACTGTCTTTCTTTTGATTTTGGCTTTGACTGATTGATTTTCCCTGCACAGCTTGAAACAACTACTGAGGTTGGATTACTAGGGTTTGCTCTACTGGCGATCGCTTTGATCTTGTTGAGTTGATCTTTCTAATGTTTTTAAGATCAAATGTGCACCAAAGGACATTGGAACTTTGGAAGCCTGTTGAAGATGAGAAACTTTAGAGAGTTGGTGGAACGTTAAGGATACTATATAACAAAGATATATATATATATATATATATATATATATATATATAATGCACCATCAAACGGATTAATAGTAAATATTTATACGTAGATCTACCTAAAAAAATCAAAGCACGTTGCTACTAAGTAGGCTCAATTAGTTTACGTAGGGCATGACAAGAGAGAGAACCTTGTGTCTTGTAATGCATTAATTCATGAAGTTGCTTCTGGGTTTTTGACCAAGTCTTGACCCAGATTTCATTTTGTCTTCTGAGACTAAGTACATGAACTGAGACATAGAGATAGAGACTAGAATGAAGAGAGAGAGAATTATAAGTAGTTTAATGGCAGCCTTGAGAGAAACGTGGTCAATCAATTATTAAGTGTTGAATACGTACGTTGAGTCAAAGTTAGCATCTGTTGTTATATCTTACCTAAGTAAGATTTCAAGAAGTCTGGCAAAGACAAGTCACAAACTATGGTCCTGTAAAGAATAATCTTTTAGATGAGTATATTAATTTACAAAATCAAACTGCATGAAATATGATGATTTTGCTCACCATGTACAGGTGCAGCATCAAGAACCCAGTCAAGTGATAACATACTATATTCCTTTGATTCTAGGAAATGAATCACCTAGCAAGGAGAGAGTCTGTGATACCCCTGAGGCAATACCTCTGGGCCAATCAGGGATCGCCACATTAGCACCCATATTGAACATGTGCTCCCTGATTGGTCAGAAGGCATTGCCTTTAGTGTACCACAGACTCTATCTCTACTAAGAGGTTATATGATAATTATTATTAGCAGGAGGTTAATAAGTTCTCTTAGGAAATATTAAGAGAAATTATTAATTAACTAACCATTTGCACTAGCTTCCTTATTCTTGTTCATGCTTTTGAATGTGGAAACTTAGATTCAGAAAGACTCCTTGACATAGCTTCTCGAAATTCCTCCAACTGGTACAAGTCAGTAACCTTATTGTGCCTTGGCTAGGAGTACCATTTCTTTATTTTGGACTCAATCATTTCTCTTAGGATTTTGAGTCATCAATCATCATCTATCATACTATTGATAATAACCACATGATTATATATGTTAATAACTTGATAAATGAAAACGTTGTTGGAGTTTTGGCTCTTTAGCCATTTGTATGTGTGTGTGCAAGGATCCCACATGGAGTGGGAGTCATTGTGTTGGAGAGACTTGGGCTTATAAATTAAAGCCAAGTCTTCTCACTTAGGTGTCCCATTTGAAATTCTCCCTTACCCCCTCATATTGCGTAAGGTCTCATATAAGACCTCATAATTTAAGGGCCTTTCATTAAGGATCTTAAAGTTTGTAATATTTGTTTTTCTCCCTTTGGTTTTGGATATTTGTAGTATTTCTCAATTGTTTGGGTAATTATAGTTTAGCCCAACTATTCGGATAATTACAGTTTGGCCCAACAATTGTGGTATTTGTATTATGACCTAAAAGTTTCTTCAGCGGCACCCAATGATGTAGGTAACAATACCGAACCTCGTTAAATTTTGGTATTCTTTCTATTTCTGCATTATTGGTTGATTAGTTACCCTCTTTAATTGCTATTATATTCATTTATCTGACATAGTTTGTGGTTGTGTATTTGGTTGTTCGTTGTGCACAACAATTGGTATCAGAGCCTAAGGTTTTGGGTAGTGAGTGGCTATTTCTTTAAAGCACTTACTATTATTATGGGCTGTTGAATTTGGATTGCTAGTTATTGAATATAATAGTTTGTTGGAGCTTGGTTATTGGTGATTTGTGTAAAAAGCTTATTTGTGAGAGGTCAACTGTATCGGAGAAGACAGTGATTGTGACAAATACAAAAATAGATGTTAAAAAATTTGATGGCCGAAATAATTTCAGCTTATGGCAGAGTGAGGTGTTGGATGGGTTGTATCAGCAAGATTTAGATTTTATTCTAAAAGAAACAAAACCAGAAGATATCAGTGCAAGAGACTGGGACAGGCTAAATATAAAAGCTTATGGGTTGATTAGCTCTTGCTTGTGTGGAGAACAAAAGTGTCCGTTCACAAAAGAGACATCTGCAAGCAAACTATGGAAGGCACTGGAAAACAAATATATAAGGAAAAGCAATGAGAATCAGCTGTATCTATTGAAGAGATTGTTCCGTCTTCAGTTGAAACCAGGTACGAGCATCAGTTCTCATATTGATGAGTTTAATAAGTTAATTGTTGATTTGTTAAACTTAGATGAAACTTTCAAAGATGAACGTAAGGCTATGCTATTGATTGGCTCACTTTCGGATGAATTAGATCATTTGTGCATTACTCTTATCCATGGGAATGATAAACTGTCTTTTGAAGAAGTTTGTTCTATTTTGTTAAATTATAAAATTTGTAAGAAAGACCAAAGAGAACATAGGGATGAGTCAGTAGATGCATTGACAGTGAGAGAGCGTAGTCAAAGTAGGAAACCAAGAAAAAGGGAGAAATCTTGGTCGAGGGATAGATTAGAAAAAGATGAGTGTGCCTTTTGTCGTGAGAAAGGGCATTGGAAGAAAGATTGTCCTAAGTTGAAAAAGAAAGATAAGGGCAAGGTTGTTTCTGATACATGTGTTGTTGAGCTTGAGGATGATAATGATTCAGATATATGTCTAGTTGGTCATCCATCCACTTCTGGCTCTGATGAGTGGATTATGGATTTGGGTTATACTTATCATATATGTCCACATAGGGAATGGTTCTTTCAGTTTGAAGAGCTTGATGGTGGAGTTGTGTATATGGGCAATGATGATATTTGCCATACTGCTGGTATAGATTCGATCCGATTGAGGAATCATGATAGACTGACTAGATTTTTGACAGATGTTCAGTATGTACCGAAGTTGAAGAAGAATCTCATCTCTTTAGGAGCCTTAGAATCTAAAGGTCGTGCTGTATCTATTCAAGATGGTATTCTGAGGGTCACTTTAGGCACTCTTGTGGTATTGAAAGGCACTAGGAGGAACAACTTGTATTACTATAATGGTAGTATGGTTATTGGATCAGCGACTATGGTTTCTGATAATGATGCAGATTCAGAGATCACTAGACTGTGGCATATGCAATTGGTTGAGAAAACCTTATTTAGTTTGGTGAAACGAGGCTTATTGAAAGGTGCAAAGACCTGCAAGCCAGATTTTTGTGAGCATTGTGTTCTAGGAAAGCAGAAGAGAGTGAAATTTCGCACCGCTATTCATAATACCAAAGGTATTCTTAATTATGTTCACTCAGATGTGTGGGGACCTATCAAAACCCCATCGATGGGAGGTAGGCACTACTTTGTTACTTTTGTTGATGACTTTTCCAGAAAAACTTGGGTGTACTATTTGAAATCAAAAGATGATATACATAGTGCTTTCTTTAAATGAAAAAAGATGATTGAGACACAAACTGGCAAGAAGATCAAGCATCTCAGAACAGACAATGGTGGTGAGTGTTGCAGTGATTAGTTTTTGAAATTGTGTCAAGATGAAGGTATTGTACGTCATTTTACTGTTAGAGGTACACCACAGCAGAATAGGGTGGCAGAACGCGTGAATCAGACATTGCTGGAGAAAGTTCGGTGTATGTTGTCCAATGCTGAGTTAGGCAAAAAAATTTTGGGCTGAGGCTATGACTTATACATGTCATCTTATTAATCATCTACCTTCAGCTGCTATTAGTGATAGAACTCCATTAGAGGTATGGTCTGGACAACCTTTTTCTGATTATGATTCTTTACATGTTTTTGGTTCCACAGCATATTATCATATGAAAGAATCTAAGCTGAATCCTAGAGCCAAGAAAGTGATTTTCTTGGGGTTTGATTCAGGAGTAAAAGGGTATCATCTTTGGTGTTCTAGTTCAAGGAAGATTGTATCCAACTGAGATGTGATATTTGATGAGTCTCCAATGTTGAAGAAATCAGAAAACTAGATAAAAGTGAATGGTACTCCACAACAGGTGGAGTTTGAAACAATAACATTGAACCCAGTTAGATTTGTTGAGACAGATGATAGTACTCCTGTGACAGAAAGGATTTAGGAAATGATGGAGAGGGTTCTACTCAGGAACCTCAACAGCAACAAGAATACATTGCAACTAATAGGCCAAGACATGAGATTCGCAAACCTGCTCGATTTGCTGATATGGTGGCCTATGCACTCCCAATTGTAGACGATGATGTTCCTTCCACTTACAAAGAGGCAGTCAGATGTTTTGAAGTTGATCAATTGAAGACAGCTATGAGCGAAAAGATACAGTCTCTTGAAAAGAATGAAACTTGGGAGCTAGCTCAACTACCGAAGGGTAAAAAGGTAATTGGGTGTAAATGGGTATATGCAAAGAAAGATTGATTTCCTGACAAGAATGACGTCCACTACAAGGTAAGGTTGGTGGCTAAAGGCTACGCTCAGAGGGAAGGAATTGACTATAATGAGGTATTTTTTTCAGTTGTGAAAAAGTCTTCCATTAGAATTTTGTTGGTCTTGGTAGCTCAAATGAATATGGAACTAGTTCAACTTGATGTAAAAACTGCATTTTTACATGTTGACTTCGAAGAGAAAATCTATATGACTCAGCCAGAGGGATTCAAAGTTGTTGGTAAGAAAAATTTGGTGTGCAAACTAAAAAGATCGCTTTATGGTTTGAAGCAATCTTTGAGATAGTGGTACAAGCGATTTGATTGGTTTATGATCGGTCAAAGGTACATAAGAAGAAAATTTGATAATTGTGTGTATTTTCAGAGGCTACGTGATGGTTCTTTCATTTATCTACTCTTGTATGTTAATGATATATTGATAGCTTCAACAAATGTCGAAGAAATTGCAAAGTTGAAGACTCAGTTCAATCAAGAGTTTGAGATGAAAGATTTAGGTGAAGCTAAGAAGATACTAGGTATGGAGATTAGCAGAGATAGAGGGAGAGGCAAGATTTGTTTGACTCAGAAGCGGTATCTGAAGAAGGTACTACAGCAGTTTGGCATTACAGAGCAGTCAAAACCTGTAAGTACCCCATTTGCTCCTCATATGAAACTCAATGCATATTTATCTCCTAGTACAAATGAGCAACGAGAGTATATGTCTCGAGTTCCATATGCTAATGCAGTTGGTAGCTTGATGTATGCTATGGGGTATACAAGACCCGACATTTCACATGCAGTTACAGTTTTGAGCAGGTACATGCATGATCCTGGTAAAAGACATTAGCAGGCAGTGAAATGGATTCTACGATATTTGTTGAAAACCGTAGATGTTGGCTAAGTCTTTGAGAGGGATGATACGCGTAATCAGTATGCTATTGGTTATGTTGATTCTTATTATGTTGGTGATTTAGATAAACGTCGGTCGACAATTGGTTATGTGTTAACTCTTGCAAAAGCACCAGTGAGTTGGAAGTCAACTTTACAGTCTACTGTGGCTTTGTCTACTATAGAGGCAGAGTATATGGCAATGACAGAGGCTGTGAAGGAAGCTATTTGATTACAGGGATTGCTGGATGAATTAGAAATTAGACAGAAGAAGATCACTCTTTTATCTGACAGTCAGAGTGCTATCCACTTAGCGAAGAATCCAGTGTTTCATGTTCGTACAAAGCATATTAATGTTCGATATTATTTTGTGCAGGAGATTATTGATGAAGGGAGAATCTTACTTCAGATGATTGGGACTGCCGAGAATTTCGTAGATGTGTTGACTAAGGTTGTGACAGCAATTAAGTTCAGTCATTGTTTGAACTTGATCAACATTGTGCAAGTCCGACTGTGCCATTAGGCGCATTTGGAGGCGTTATAGCAGCTGTGATAGAGAATATGGGAAAAAGAAGACTATTGTGGTGGATTGGCTAAATCGCCAAGGCGGAGAATTATTGGAGTTTTGGCTCTTTAGCCATTTGTATGTGTGTGTGCAAGGATCCCACATGAAGTGGGAGTCATTGTGTTGGAGAGACTTTGGCTTATAAATTAAAACTAAGTCTTCTCATTTAGGTGTCTCATTTGAAATTCTTCTTCACCCCTTATATTATGTAAGGTCTCGTATAAGACCTCATAGTTTAAGGGCCTTTCATTAAGGACCTTAAAGTTTGTAATATTTGTTTTTCTCCCTTTGGTTTTGGGTATTGGTAGTATTGCCCAATTGTTTGGATAATTACATTTTGCCCGACTATGCGGGTAATTACAGTTTAGCCCAATAGTTGTGGTATTTGTATTGTGACCCAAAAGTTTGTAATTCTCTTTGAAGATAGTGGAAGGTTTCTTCAGCGGCGCCCAAGGACGTAGGTAACAATACCAAACCTCGTTAAATCTTGGTGTTCTTTCTATTTCTGCATTGTTGGTTGATTGATTGCCCTATTTAGTTGCTATTATATTCAATTATCTGGTATAGTTTGTGGTTGTGCATTTGGTTGTTTTGTTGGTATCGCTTCCGTTGTGAACAACAAACACATCAAACTAAATGCATTAGAGCGCTAAAGTAGACATTTTATTGCCAGAAAATAAACCATAAAACCACAATAAGTTTTTTTTAAATAAATATTCATGTTTACTAGTTCTAATTAAGCAAACAACTTAAGCTCCAAAAAACGGGGCTCTTCCATGAACTTATTAATTATCTGCTTCGAATTGAATAATAACTCTTTAAATTCATAGAGACTTAGTAATAGTAATTAACACAAGATAATACAAAGGTAGACAAAGATTTATAATCATCAGCATCTGGTAAAAGGTGAAATTATAGCCATTCATGACAAAATAGCCATATCAAAAATTGATTTTGATCCTGGAACATCCACAAACACCTGATCCTTCTTGTCATCCATCATTTTCCTCATTTTCTCCAATCTAACAACCTTTGTTTTCAAGCTTTCTGCAGGACCATCCCAGATAACCTTTTCAACCTTCTTTGAACTCGAACAATCTTTGGCCAATGCTATCAATTACAACTAAACAAGAGCCTAGACTTATGTATCAAATACATTAAGATACAAAATCCACATGTACTTCAAATGTTAATGCTATAAAATAAATGCTTAATAAAGCATATATTTCGGATAATAAATTCCCTTGGTTTGCTATTGTTAAAATAATACTTATAATGATAACAATAATAATAAAGGATATAAACAGATTTGTCATAAATTATTTCGTACTCTCAATTACATTTCATAAGTTTGATTTTTCACTTAAATTTAATCGATTATAACTTTCTAAAACAGTTCGTCTTGGTTGGAATTTAATTTGAGCAAATGAATCATTTAATGCATCACAGATTTATTAATCATCTTATTGCATCTTAATTGCCCCAAGTTACGAAATAATTAAGAAATGTTACAATGTTTTTAACATTGTAATAGTTTATTAATTAGAACTCGTTCCATTCATTAGTTAAGAGATGCGTAAATTTGATTTATGTTTCTCAATTTATTATCAAATTCCGTGCCCTTTAAAAATTAATTCAAAAGAGAAGGGTATAATGAATTCTAAAAATAGTTTCACAATTTTGGACAATTTTCAGATTCCAAATATTAATCATAACTAAAACAAAAGAATATGTCGCTAAAGCAATCAGGAATTTATTTAGGGTGAACCAAAAAATATATTTATTTTTCTAACATTCTTTATTTTATTTGATTCAAATATGAACAATTAATGTCGTATAAATGAATGATGCATGAGCTGATTTCAACTAATTGGCAAGCATGAAATTAACATTTCTAATCTTTTAACTATTAATAAATAAATAAGCATTAATATTCATGTTCTATGTATACATGTGTAAATGATCAAGTTCTGTTACCTTTATCTTTCAAGAAAAAGTTAAACCAATTCAATTATCCAATCCTTAATCTCGAAAATCGATCTAATTTTATTTTTCTTCACAGAACTAAGGATGGATGGCAGCAGCAAAGAAAATAATAAAAACTTGCCAATTAAATTGGTTCTCACAGAGAATCATGTATCCGCTGGCATTAATCCATCTTTATACTACTCTAAATCAACATATGCTAACCAGCTTGTTGACAGTGAAATTGAAACCATCCGAATAGAAGGAATTCAAATCAAATTGGGATACTGGAAAAACTTATCCTAAATTTAAACTAAAAAAGTATAAAAAGCACTGTACTTATCTTCTTCAAGGCACTAAGGTTTTAGCTAATGACAGACAACTACTCAAACCAGGAAACGATGTTTTAATTAAATATGACCAAAGCCAGAAAATGTTTTTTTGCTGTTTCTGAAAGGGTAAGCACTTATATCATGTCTTTAATTTATTTAATTTATTACCTTATAATTATGGTCCATAATTTTAGTTGATCTATGATTAATAATTTTTGTATCGACAATTTTTTCTTGGATATTTCAATTCATTGGTAGCCAAAGTTGAATAACCACTGGATGACTTTATTCACTTATGCTACGATAGAATTGCATATTTTCTTAATGATTACTAATATTATGTTTTCAGTTTATATTACATCTAATCATTGGTTTTTCGTATTAATATTAATGATTTTATTTTTTAAGTTAGTAAAGAAATATCTTAACCCAATCACATGTGACATATCTACCAATTGTAATTGATAGCTAATTGATTTATTTTATTTCTTGTTGTAGAGGCAGGACAAACAAAAGAAAGAGGGTACAGGGGGTGGCAAATAAAGCTTATCAAATTCCACTTAATAAATAGTGACTACGAATGCTATAAATTAAATAAATGGTTAATCTTAAGCACTTATTGAGGATTATGAAATAAATGCTTAATCTTAAGCATATATTTAGGATTATAAAATAAATGCTTAATCTATTTAGGATTATGAAATAAATCCTCAATAAAGCGTATAATTAGGATAATAAGTTTCCTTGGATTGATATTGTTAAAATAATACTCATAAGGATAACTTTAATAATAATGGAAATAAACAGATTTGTCATAAATTGTTTAGATCTTCTCAATTATATGGCAAAAGTTTGATTTTTCACTTAAATTTAAGTGATTATAAATTTTCAAAATATTTTGTCTTGCTTAGATTAATTTGAGAAAATTAATCATTTTATGCATCATCATAGATATGTTAATCATCTTATTGCATCTTAACTTGCCCAAGTTATAAAAATAACTGAAAAATGTTAGAATGTTTTACCAATTTAGTGGTTTATTAATTTCAACTCCATTTATTAGATAAGAGAAGTGTAAATTTTGAATTTAAATTAATATAATGAATTCTAAAAATATTTTCATAATTTTCTGCAATTTTGATGAGATTCCAAATATGAATTATAACCAAAACAAAAGAATATTTTGCAAAGGTAAGCAGAAATTTATTTACGGGGAACCATATATACCATGCCTTTATCTTATTTGATTCAAATATTAACAATAATGTCATATAATCTTATCTTTTTTTCCTTCCATTATAAAGAGTACTTTATGATATTTACTATACTATACTGTATATAAGATAATAACTATTCTAGTCGTAATAAAACCAACAATCTTGCAAGTTTTGAAATTGTCTCTATTCATTATACGACAAAAGTTTGATTGATGAATCAAATTTAATTGATTTTGAATTATTAAAAGTTTCTCAAGCTCAGGATTTAAATTTACCAACATTATGAGCACATTGTCCCCATTTTTTTTAACTCTATAAATTTTTACAAGATGAGGATTAGAATTCATGATAAACAAAGAAAATAAAACTTCATTTTTATGTCTTTTAAGAAATTTCATTTATGGATGTCTAGGAGTAAATATTTGCATAGAATAATATTAATATGTGGTCAGAATACTTTTTAGGTACAGATAGCCCCATCCTGTAACTTTAAATAAAGATAAATGTATGATTAACTTGCAAGTTCAAATTAGAAAAATTAAATATTTCTAATAGTTGAATCAAAATACATCAGTGCTTAATAAGAGTGTATTTACTATAATTAATTTTACAATAAAGTGAACTAAAAAAAAAAAAAGAAAAACCAATACTTCAAGCAAAAATAACTCATTATCATATATTATCATTTTTTTTATATAAATAATGGTTTATTTTAAATTTTAAATATTTTAGAGGAACGTTTACCATGGGCAAAAGAAAAGTCAATAAATAAATAAATAAAAACCAACGTACAATTACGTAAGATATATACAATCATTGACGCATGAGTAGATTTCAACTAACCTGCTAGCAACTACCAAGAATGAATTTAACCTTTGTGATTTCCTAACTAACAATAAATAAAGAAAAATAAAGTTCATAAACAATTTCCATACTTGTGAACGATCAAGTTTTAAATTTTGAATAACCAAATTTACCTTTAGTTGTGAAAGCAAGAAGAGAACCAGGGATGGATGACAGCACCAAAGAAGATGATCAAAACTTGCCTTATACACTTATACTTGCAAAGAGCGATGTAATACACATAATTCTTTTCCTCTATTAGATAATACTCTAGCAAGACATGTCGATGACCAGCTTTCAGAGAATGAAATTGAAGTTGTCAAACGACAACGCATTGAAATCTAGTTGTTGGATTAGGATGCCGGAAAAACTTATTCAGAAATTAAATTGGTAGCTTAAAAAATTGGTACAAAAAGATACAATTGTTTTCTTAAAGGTACCGATTTATTGGTTACAGATAGACAACTTCGAGCAAATGACATTATTCAACTTAAATATGATCATCAAACTCAGAGAATGTTTTTTGCTGTATTAGAAATGGTACGTACTTATGCTTTGTCCTTAATTATTCTTTTCTTTGATTACTTATAAGATTATGGTTAATAAATAATAATGTTTGTTGATCTTTTGATAATTAATTACTTTACTCACAAATGTTTGTCTAGAATATGTCAAATCAGTGGCAAGCAAGGTTCAACACTCAATAGCCACTCGATGATTTTGTTCACCTATAATAAGATAGATTTGTCAATTTTGTTAATAATTATTAATATGAAGCTTTTATTTTATTATATTACATCTAATCAATTTTTTTAATTTAATATCGCATTAATAATAATGATTTCTTCTTTAAAAAATAGGAATGTAATAGCAAGTGGTAGGTAACCTAGGACTAAATAACCTAATCAAATCCCATGTAAAACATTTGTGAACCGTAATTAATAATCAATTAATTTATCTTATTTATTGTTGCAGAGTGATAATGATTAATAAGAATGAGGAAATGATACTAAGTAGTTGCAAGTAAAGCTCCAAGTCCACTTTAATAAATTAATTATAAATGCAATAAAATAAATGCTTAATCTAAGCATAGGTATATGATAATTAAAAAAATGCTTAATGCAAATCACACCACTGTTATGCAAAATCTGCAAATGCACATAATCGTAACAAGTAATAAAGTGATAATAGGATATCGTTCCCACGGGGACTACGTTACTAACTACCAAACGGTATCTAACTCTAATTTTATTTGAACAATTAACTTTAAATGGCAATTCAATTCAATTCAATTAAATAAATTAAAAAATTTGAACTAAAATTAAGCAAATTAATAAGAATAAATAACACTAAATTAAAGTTGTAAAAATCTAATAAACAAAGATTGAGTTTATTAGATTTCACCTAAGCTATCCTCTCTAATCTTTCAATTCAATAAAATTAATGTTTATTCACTTGTTGCCAATCAATTTCACTAATGTATTTGTTATTCTTTCTTAAGCAACAACAATGTATAGTTATAGGGAGAATCTTATCTCCATTTCATCTAACTACCTATAAATACACATTAAGCAAAAGAAATTACACATGGTTGCACAAATCACAATCATCTCCATCTCATGTCAATTTATGGCAAATTAATTAAAGACTAATATAAATAAACCTCTCAGTCTAATTTATACCTCAAATAATATAAAAGTTGCACAGGCTTGCATAAGCATTAAGCATATAATCAATTCACTCAACAAAGATTGAATAAACGTCAATATATTGAAGTAAAAATAATTAGAGTATCAAACTTGGCTACATCCTAACTCTAAAAAAGAAAACTAGTTGATAATGAATGTAAACGAAACACAAATCATAGTTGTAGACATAAAAACAAGGAGAAAAGAAAGAAAAACTAGAAGTTGATGAAGAAATCTTACTCCCAGCCGTCCTCCTAGGCCTCCTTGGCCCCTTGGAACTCCCAAACACGTTTTATGAAGTCTTATTTATAGTTGTAGGGTTTTGGACTCCAAAATAGGAGAAAATCATGATTTCAAGTCGTCTTTGTGTAGCGTCCCAAAGGAAATCACGCGGGGGTGAAATCTTTCTGCCTTATGTACTCTGTTTCAGCTCTTCAAAATTTTTGCTGTACGCTACCTTCACTCTTTTCACCATAACTTTCAGTATACAACTTGGATTTATGAATCGTAAAATTTGACACAAACTAGACATCCACAACTTTCAAATGGTACATGGTACATCATCTAGTTCTTTGTAGACCCATGCATTGAATTCCGAGAAGTTGGTTGTTTAGCAGAGGTGAAATTTGAACATTTTCGCTTCAAATTTACTCCAATTGGTTTCAGTTGCTTTCTATAGCCAAATAAATTGAAAAAAAATACCAAATAAACATAAAAATAAAACATTTAACTTGAAACCAAACTAATTGACTAACAAAAGAGGCATTAAAAATTGTATAATTCTTGAGTTATCAAATACCCATAGACTTAGACTTTGCTTGTCCTGAAGCAAACGAAAGAAAAACAAAATAACAAACACAAACACAAAACTCAAATAACTAAATGGCTTTGAATTGTGGATAGGCCTCAAAGATTGCATTTAATTATAACTCAAAGAAAATTCAAAACTTTCCAATTGTCTAGAATATCAACATTGTCAGTTTTGCTCACCCTTAAATCCTGAAGTGTGTCTATGGTTAGCCAATCTCACATCATTACTTGTAACTCATATGAGTTTATGCATCAACGTGAATCATGTTGATCTCTAAATATAGAAATATGTAGATATGAATTCCATAATCTTGCTTTTCATGTCACTCTCAACTAATGTAGAAAAACACAGCTTCAAGGATCAAATAGGACTTTATTAAGCTTGTAAAGTTTGGTTTGGGTAAAGGCATGAATAAAAGATATTTATGTGGCTTAAATTATCTATAAAAACACATAAATCATTCAAGACTATGTAAAGCTGAACCCCACAACAAGAATTCACCAAGTAACTCCCCAAATCTTAATTTCAATCAACCTTTTTCCCTTTATTTTCTTTCCACGAGAAACAGTACCCCCAAACTTATTTCTTTCTTTCTTACAAACACTAAAAGGCAATGCTTCTTTTCAACTGTTCTTTTGTTTTTTGCTCTCTTCTTTTTTTTTTTTTTACTTCGAGATAGTACACCTTCAAACTCATTTGATTCCTTTTTTTTTTCATGTACCAAAATTGTATCTTTCAATTTTTTTTGTTTACAAGAGAGGAAAAAATGAAAATCATCTCAACAGCCTCATAAATACAATAAAACTCACTTTCAAAAGCTCCACCCAGCCTCCTATAAATTCCCAAAACCATAGCACAACTCAAAATATAATCTTGAATTATCTATGTGCTTATGAGTATGGGACACTGTTTAGATATAACCAATAGGCTATGACAAATTTTATAAGTTAAGAAAGAAATAGGCTAAATTAGGCTCAAAGGAGACAACTAGGGATCAATTCAAATCATGGTTTAGCTTGAAAGGCACAATCAGTCCAAAAATGGCCTAAATCATTTTTCTAATGTCATGTAGTTTAGGATTTTGCCTCAAGTGACAATCAAACAGATTCTAGAATTTATTGAGATCTAATGAAACACTTAAATCACATAAACCTTCTATAAATCAACAAACAACTTAATGATCATGGTTATGTGCGTGCTTGATTTATGTTCAAGGAATCAAAAGTAAAGCAAAAACCAACAAATAAGTCAAGCACACAGATCTATGCATCATTTATCATTTTCTAAAAGTTATGCATCAATTCAATCGTGATCTTATCATAGGCCATCACAATTTCAATCACAAACAAGACTAAACAATTTTTTTTATTATAAAAGGCCTAAACAAACAAGACTAAACAAACACAAACACATAACTAAATTCAACAAACAAAGTTAAAAATAGCCACACATAGCAACACTCATAAGATAATTCAAACGAAAGAAAAACACCCTAAAACAAAAATAAAAATTACGAATTGAAATAAAGAGAAAGGAAGCATAGAAGACTTCCTTGAATTTGTGTTTGAAAGTGGACTCTTGATTATGAAAATTTTGAGAACTTGTATCCACTTCCAAAGCTTATGCAAACTGAAGCTAATTTAGTCCAGTGCAAGAGCAATAGGAGTTAAGGTTAAAATCTTCTTCAAAGCTTTCAAGACATACAGCTTCAATAGAGACCAAATGAGTCTCCTCACATTATTTTGCTTTAAGAGTTTGTAATTAAGCTCGAGTTCAAGGTGTTCTTGAAGTAATGGTCGTATCCTTGAAGTGTTGCTATCAAGATCTTCAAATTTCAGATTATTTCTGGAAACTAATGGAAGAAAAATTGAGGTTGGCGTTGCTTTACTAAGACAAAGTTTCTTAAAAATAGAACATGCCATCAAAATAATGTTAACACCAAATTTATAAAATTCTTTTCCAATATGACAAGAAAAACTCCGTAAACTTTTTAATTTCTCAGGCGCTTTCTTTCGCAAAGTAGTACTACATTCCTCTCTTAGCATCACTTCATCTTCTTCCAATTTCCTTTTATTGGACAAAGTTTCTTTAATAAATATCTCAAATCTTGGTATTTGTTCCAACAAATATGCAAAAAGAATGTTAATATGTAATTTCTTAAAAACATCAAGAAATTTAGAAAATTGCTTATATGAATCACTCCTTTTGAGAAGTTGGGGAAAAGGGATTAATGGCACATATGGAGGTGGTGATATTGCTGGATATGGCTACTCAATGTTCTCCTCAAATTGGCATGTATGGTAGTTGTTCTTAGCTTCCTTGGAATTTTCATGGGGTTGGTGAAGTTGCTCCTTACTTGTCAATGTGGTCACCTTCACCTTCTCCTCAAAATTTGTTTCGATGTTTCTTATCAATGCTTCTTGAGGCTCTACTAAAATCAAACTCTCTATTTGGCTCCTTATCCTTTTATGATTTCTCATGGATTCTTCATGGTTTTGTTGCATGATCTTTGACTCCACCATGAATTGAGAAGTGCTTTCTGAAAATTTAGAAACATTGGCATTGAGTTGAGCAAGAGCTTCCTCTAACCTACTTTTCTCTTCTTAAGGCTGAACATATAAAGAATTCAAAAAGTTCTAATCATTGTGCCATGAGTGGTTGTGATAATTTGTCCAAGATGAGTTATATGGTTTGGGTAAGTGTTTAGGTAAGGATAGTATTGCTGACCTAGAAAGTTTGGCATATAACGGGTTTAGTAGTCATTTGGGAATGCAAAGGGGTTCGTAACTTGGCAATCAACACTACAGTGATTCCTACCACAAAACTCCCAAACTACTTTCACATTCAAATTTCCCAACTGTTTTGATAAGGTTGCTACTTGAGCTCTTAATGCTGGAAGTTCTTCTTGATATATTAATTCATCTACAGCTGCAAAGTTAATACCCATGGCTGGTTGTTATAGCTTCCTAAAGTCGATAATCAAGTACCTAACATCAACACAAAAAGAAAACAAATTCAAATTAAAGTAGAGTTATTTAGCTTGATATTGGTAAAAACAAACAATCCCCAGCAATGGTGCCAAAAACTTATTATGCAAAATCTGCAAGTGTATAGAATCATAACAAGTAATAAAGTGATAAGTAGGGTATCGTTCCCACGAGGACTGCATTACTAACTACTAGACCGTATCTAACTCTAATTTTATTTGAACAATTAACTTTAAATGGCAATTCAATTCAATTCAATAAACTAAAAAAACTGAACTAAAATTAAGCAAATTAATAAGAATGAATAACACTAAATTAGAGTTGTAAAAATTCAATAAACAGAGATCTAGGGTATTAGATTTTACCTAAGTTATCCTCTCTAATCTGTCAATTTAATAAAATCAATGTTTATTTTTCTGTTGCCAACCAATTTCACTAATGTATATTTTATTCTCAAGCAACAACAATGTATAGTTATAAGGAGAATCACATCTCTGTCTCATCTAACTGCCTACAAAAACCTATTAAGCACAAGAAATTATACACAGTTGCACAAATCACAATTATATCTCTATCTCATGTCAATTTATATAAACTAATTAAGGACTAATACAAATTAACTTCTCAGTCTAATTTATACCTCAAATCATGTAAAAGTTGTGTAAGCTTCCATAAGCATTAAGCATATTATTAATTCACTCAACAAAGATTAAATAAACATCAATATATTGAAGTAAAATTAGTTAGAGTATCAAACTTGGCTCCTTCCTAACCCTAGAAAAGAAAACTAGTTCATAATGAATGTAAACAAGACACAAATCATAGTTGTAGACATAAAACAAGGAGAAAAGAAAGAAAAAGTAGAAGTTGATGAAGAAATCTTGCTCCCAACCTTCCTTCTAGGCCTCTTTGGCCCTTTGGAACTCTCGGACACGTTTTATAAAGTCTTATTTATAGGAGTAGGGTCTTGGGACTCCACATAGAAGAAAATCACGATTTCAAATCGTCATTGTGTAGCACTGCAAAGGCATTTGCGTAAGGGGCATAATCTTTCTGCCTTATGTGCTCTGTTTCAGCTCTTCAAAATTTTTACTTTACGCTATCTTCACTCTTTTGACCATAACTTTTAGTACACAACTTGAATTTATAAAATTGTAAAATTCTACAAATACTAGATATCCACAGCTCCAATGGTATATGGCACATCATCTGGTTATTTGTATATCAATGTAGTTAATTTTGAAAAGTTGGTTGTTCGATAAAGGTGAAATTTGATTAACATTTTTGCTTTGATTTTACTCCAATTGCTTTCATTTACTTTCTACAACCAACTGAAAAACAAAACAAAATAAAGATAAAAAGAACACATTTAACTTGAAACCAAACTAATTAACTAAGAAATGAGGTATTAAAAATTGTATAATTCTTGAGTTATCAACTATTAAGATATAAATTTCCTTAGGTTGAGATTGTTAAAATAATACTTGCAGTGATGATGATGATAATGAAATCAATGGATTTCTCATAAATTATTTTGAATCATCTCAATTATATTGTCAAAGTTTGATTAATCATTTATTTAATTCTTTTTTAATTTTCTAAAAAAGTTTGTGTATTATAGATTTCTTAACCAGCTTAATGATATCTTTTATTAATGATTGAAAGATATTAGAATTTTGAATAATTCAATATATTCTTTTCAATTAGCACTCATTAATTAGTTTAAGGAAAAAGCAATTGATTTTTTTAAATTTAGCTTTGATGTTTGTTTGTTTTGTCTTGTTTGTTCCTTGAGTTTTAACCTCTTTTACTTCATGCTCATCATCTTCAACTGCTTCATCAACTTGTTGGACATGTTGATCTTGAACTTCATATGAAGTTTCAAATTCTACTAAATCCATTGTTTGAGTTTGATTGCTTTTTCTTTCGCATTGAATCTTCATTAAAAACAATATTAGTTAATAAAAACCTTGTGGGTAGTGGGGCCCCACAATCTGGACCCCTTTGTTCCATCTGCTAGCCAAGAAAAACAAAATTTCTTGTTCTTGGATCCAACTAAGTCTATTCTCTTTAGGAAGCCAAACATAAGCATCACAACCAAATATACAAAGGCGTGAATATTTGACAGGTTTCTCTGACCATATATCTTTAAGAATCTTGTAATCCAATGCAGTTTGGAAGATTGATTTACCAAGTAACATAAGGTGTATACTGCCTCTACCTAAAAACATTATTCCAGCTCAGCATAACTCAAGATACTCCTAGCACGATCTATAAATGTACGGTTCATCATTTCGACCACTCTATTCTATTGCGGAATTCTAGGAACCATCAAATGTCTCACTATGCCATACTTACTACACAACTCCTTAAACTTAAATGAGATATACTCTTGTCCATATCATTTCTTCGACATTGAATCTTCTTCCCCTATAGATTTTCTACGAAAGCTTCAAACTTTACAAAATAATCAAAAGTTACATTCTTCTTTTGAGCATATACACTCAAACTTTTGTAGAAAAGTCATCAATGAATAAGATAAAATACTTTGCACCTCTAACTGATGAGACAGGAACCTCCCAAATATCAGAATGTATGAAGTTTAAAATATCCTTACTTCAAGCAGTGGTTGAAAGGAAATTTATTCTATGATGCTTTTTACATATTAAGTCTTCATAAAAATCTAAATTAATAGATTTTAATCCAAGCATTAAGTTTTTATCGAGGAGTAACTTCAATTCTTGCTTGCTTATGTGCCCTAAACATCTATGCCAAATTAATGTCGACTCTATCACAGCGTTTGCAATTACAGCTTCTTTGACTACGGTTTCTCCTATTAAATGATATAAACCACCTATTAGTTCTCCCTTTATAGCTACTAGAGCTCCTTTAAATATCTCCATTTTACTCTAGAAAATTTGAGCCTGTCTTGATCTAATTTTCTTGATGAAAAAAGACTCTTTCGAAGATCTGGTACATGTCACACATCAGAAATAGTATGTGTAAAATCATTGAACTTTTTATTCGAACATTTTCAACTTCCACTATTTTACATGCATTGTTATGGCCAATGTAAACAATCCCTCCACTCGATCGATAAGTATGAAACAAATCTTGATTTGGTATAATATGGAATGAAGTAGTTGAATCTAAAACCTATTGATATTCCCTACCTTTCTGAACAACCGAAAATATCTCTCACTCTTCATATGAATCTTTATCTTTGATAATGCTTACTTTGGAATTCTTTGATTTTGAATCATGTATATTAGGCTTGGAATCTTCTTCTTTTTTAAATCTACAGTCTTTTCTCACATGGCCTGATTTCCACAATTCCAACACTTTCCTTTTTCTTGTGCCTTGACTAGGATATGGATTTATTGCCACTAGTCCTTTTTGTAGGTTTGTCTTATGCCATCATTGCATTACTCGAAGAATTACCATTTGATTTCTTATGTGCCTCTTTGGTCAACAATAAAGATTCCACAAATTCATAAGTGAGAGTTGTATCTTTATTAATGTTCTTCACTAAGGTGTCCCACAAATTAGGTAAAAAGTAGTAGAGTAGCTTTTTCCATTTCATCGATGTTTGTTTTGATAGCTACTAATCTACTAACCAAGCTACTAAACTCATTCAATTGTTGTTACAAAGATAACCCTTCCTCCATTTTAAGGTTGTAAAGCTTCTTCCATATAGAGATCATATTAGATGTGGATTTCCCTTCATAGATGAACTGTAGTTTATTCCACAAACCTTTAGCTATAGTTTCTCCAGATACGTTAAATAAAACAATCTCATCTACTGTTTTTAAGATGAAGATCTACAATAGACAATTCATCTTTCTTTGCAAAAATTGCATCTGTCATCTTTTCTAGTTTTGCCTGCTTTCCATTTAAAACTATTGCATATCTATCCTTTACGAGAGTCACTTGCATTTTCAACTTCCATACTACATGATTAAAACCATTGAACTTTAGCATCTCAAATTTGGTGGAACCGGATGACATATTTAAGTTGAACATGAAACACCGATCTTATGTTTGGACAACAACCTTGGCTTTTGCAAATTCACCATAGAAATAAATAGTACCAACTAATTACGCTCTTAGGAATGATTGGGGGGTCACAAATGGTCCTGCTTAAAATCCAACGTTCTTAAACAATCTAGTCTTTTTGACAAAGCTTACTTAGATCGTAACTGTTCACACCACAAATCAAAATTTGCAACATAAGTTAAGAACCAAGCTCTAATACCAATTGTTGTAGAATATGATGTCATACACAATCAAAAGGCTCAAATTATCATCCAAGGAAAGAATAAAGTATAGAAAAATAGAGATCCAAGAGAAAACATACAAGATTTACATGGTTCAATAGTACGCCTACATCCATGGAGTCAACAAAGAAATATTCTATTCACTAAAAAAAGAAACACTTGCAAGATTTGGAGAATCCTTACAATCTCTCAACTAGGAGCTGCCATACACCCTTCAATAGAGCTTTATATGTTATGTTATGTTATCACAAAGTACTACTAGATGTCGCCTATTTATACTGCTATAGTCCCCAAATAAGTAGGACAACTAATCTTAAAAGTATTAGATAACATAGCCTCAAATGGGATAACTTTCCTAAATAAGTAGGAAATAAGGTGTATAATTCTAATGAAGATACATCCTAACTGTAGAGAAATAAGGATTCACAATTAACCATCCTAAATAGGAGTCCATTAATTAATTTAATCCTAAAGGATTTCCTATTTAAACACTCAAAGTCCACTTCAAAAAATTGTTATAAAATACTATAAAATCTCGATAAATGAATATTGTTGGGACAATGAAAAATTATTATTTTATAAAGGTTATATAATTATTAATAAAAAATAATTTATTTATTTATCGATAAATGAATAATAATTTATAAAGATTTTTATGTTTCAATTACTAGTAAATATATATTTATTTTTTAATCAAATTCATGAATGTGTTATTAATAGAAAAACAATGGATATAAGCTATTGCAAATTGTTTTTGACATTGCAAAATCCGATTAGATGTAACAATGATTGTAGAACAAGAAGTTGATGAAGATGATGACATCCATAAATTACATGAAGCCATTTTTGTTCTATACTATAGAAATTCAATGAATGTTGAGCAAATTTAATATATTCCTAATGAGAATGATCCAATTATGGAATTGCTGACTGACAAATAGGTCGTTGAATGGTAATGGATATGTTTGCTAATGGTGATCATGATCAAGATGATAGTTCTATTTACCAAATGTTTCCCCAAAAGAGGCCATTCAAGACATAACAACCTTACACAAATTCTTGCTACAAAATGGAAAAAAATTCAAATGCGGTGCATGCTTTGCAAAAAATTAAGGATGAAGTTGAGTTTAGTTTAGATAGAAAAAAAAAAACCTTAATATATGTGCTTATTTTGAAAAAGAGCAAAAGTAAGAAATCAGAGGAAGCAAAAAAAAAAAAATCACATTCATAATATAGATTTTATGTGTTATATATTTTATGTATTGGATCTAACATTAATTTATATTTTTTATGGGCGTTCAAGGATTTGAAAAAAAAAATTATTATCTTATGCATTTTGTAAATTTATTCCTTTATTACGTAGCCTTGAGTCGGGACCAGAATATTTTGTTATCTAACCTAGGTTATTAATTTATTAAACATTCATTTACCGAAGTTTTACTATAAGTGCTTAATCGTGGGAAAAATTAATCGTCTAATGCAAAGTATGCATAATAGATTATGTTACAAATTGAATTAGGTAGCCACTCATAAAGCTTCCCTTTAGCTACTGAATGAAATTGAAACCAACTGAAGAAAAACGATGGAGATCCAAATGAAACATAGCAAAATACATATGCTGTTAGATCTATAGATCTATCAAAATCAAGAACATAGATAAGCAAAGGCTTCTGTTTACTTTAGCTTCTCGATAATACTCTCACGTATATATATAAAAACTTTTTATATTTATGTTCATGTTTTTCTCTTATTCTTGAGTGCGAAAGATATACAGAAAAGTTATGATAATAACAACAACATAAACAAAATATAAAGATGATAAAGATTAAGATTAAATGACTAAAAAGAGAGTTCTCAATTTGTGTGATTAAACCGTCGTAGTAAAAAAATAGAAGAGAGTTCTTAGCTTTACTATTACAAATTTGTTAGTTTTGGCTTACAAATCTTAGTTGAATTCTGTGTCAAACTTAGGGACTCACACTCCTATGCAAGAATAGTTGCGCTTGTGCAACCTGGCAGAGTTATTATGCTCCTATGCAAAGTGAGGTGCGCCACTGTGCAATGACAGAGGAAAGACGCTTCATCTTAAGGTAGAGATCTTTTGCTTCTGCGTAGGGCACATTTACTACTATACAAATGGTGATTACTGTTCACAACCAAGACACTATTTAGAGGTTTTCTTTTTCTATTCGAGACAGACTTCATAATATTCTCTTGTAGGGTTTCTAGGAAAACGTGTAGGGTGAAGAAAGGGTGTGATTCTTAGTGAGAGAGAGTATTGTAACACCTTGTAACCTGTTTCTTCTTCATAATGAAATTCTTCTACAGCCTTCCCAGTGGATGTAGGTTCTTTATGAACCGAACCACTTAAATCTTGGTGTTGCCTCTTGTGTTTATTATTGCTTGTTTGTTTACTTGCCTTGATTGATATCTCTATTGTGCTTTATTATTGCTTGATTCTTAGGTGAAATCAGTTGGCAAAGATCTTGGTTTAACAACAATCTAGTATCAGAGTCTTGGTTTTGGCTTGTTTCCCCATACAACTTGTTCGTGAGAATTCCTAAGGTTGGAACAAACTTTGAAATACAGAAGTTTGATAGCAAGGGTGACTTTGGTATTTGGAAGAAAAAGATGAGGGTGATTCTTGTGTAGCAAAAGTGCACGAAGGCTCTTGAAGGTAAAACTGCCCTTAAAGAAAATCTGTCTGAATAAGAGAAAGATGAGATTACGGAGACAACCTATAGCATTCTCATACTCTACCTAGCAAATAACATTTTGTGTCAAATCAATGGAGAGGATTCCCTAGCAAAGTTTGGCTAAAACTTAAATCTTTGTATATGACTAAATCTTTTTCTAATAAGATTTATCTTAAAAAGCAAATATTTGGGTTCAAGATGGACCCGTCTAAGGCATTAGAAGATAATCTTGATGACCTTAAAAAGATTGTGGTTGACTTGCCAATGTTGATGAGAAAATTAGTAATGAAAACCAGGTAGTTATACTTTTGAATTCTCTATCAGAAAACTTTAGGGAAGTTAAATCTCTTATTAAATATGGCAGAGATAGTCTTGATCTAGATGATGTTCTTGGGGCTCTTAGATCTAAGGAGCTTGAAATTAGGACTAAGAGAAAGACTAGAAATAGCGGAGAGGATTTGACAGTGAGAGGTAGATCAGAGAAGAGAGAGCAAAAAGGTAAGGGCAGTTAAGATCGAAGTCTAAATTCGAGCAAGGGAAGAGATGCTATCATTGTAAGAAGGAGGGTCACTCTAGGCATGACTCTCCTGATTGGAAGAATAAAAAGAGAAAGCAGTTGAAGATGGTGATGCAGTGGTGGCATCAACATTTGGCTATGAAAGCGCATAAGTTTTGACAATGTCAGACATAAGATTTGATGGTGAGTGAATTCTTGATTCAGGTTGCACATTCCACATGTGTCCTAAGAAAGAACTTTTTGCTTCTTATCAGTTTGTTGATGGGGGAAAAGTTCTGATGGGGGATAATGTAGCTTGTAATGTGGTGGGAATCAGATGTATCAAATTTAGGATGTTTGATGGGTTTGTCAGAATCTTGAAGGAAGTGAGGCATGTTCTTGGGTTAAAAAGAAACTTGATTTCCTTGAGCACATTGGATAAAATGGGTTGTGAATACAAGGCATCGTCTAGAATGTTACATGCAACAAAGGAAGCATTGGCTGTCATGAAAGCCAAGATTAGTAATAGCTTGTATATATTGCAAAAGGAGGTCTTAACTGGTGAACTAGCAGTCAAAGAAGTTTCTGATAGGAAAAAAAACTAAGATTTGGCATCAAAGGCTTAGTCATATCAGTGAGAGAGGTTTGAAGGAGTTGAGCAGTCTAGGGTTATTGAGTGGTGATCAAGTGGGTAAACTTAAGTTTTGCAAATATTGTGTCTTTGGAAGAAATGTCGACTACATTTCTCAACGGGTGTTCGTTCTACAAAGGATACTCTTGATTATGTGCATTCAAATCTCTGGAATCCAGCTAGCAAGCCTTCACATGGTGGTAACAGGTATTTCTTGTCCTTGATTGATGATTATTCTAGAAAATGTGGATTGACTTGTTGAAATATAAGAATGACGCTTTTGAAAAGTTTAGACCACGAAAAAAGCTTGTAGAAACTTAAACTAGTAAAATGGTGAAAAGACTTAGGACAAATAATGGGCTTGAGTTTTGTAGTCATGAGCTTGAATCTTATTGTAAAGACCACGGGATTGTGAGACATAAAACAATTAGGCATACCTCAACAAAATGGCTTAACTGAGAGAATGAATAGGACTTTAATAGAGAGAGTTAGGTGCATGCTTTCAAAAGCAGGATTGAGAAAAGAGTTATAGGTAGAACCTGTGAATATTATAGCTTATTTAGTAAATAGAAGTCCTTTTACAACTATTGATTGAAAAACACCTGAGAATGTGTGGTGTGGTAGACCAGTAAGTATGACAACTTAAGAGTGTTTAGCTGCACAACATATGCAAACGTAAATGATAGGAAGTTAGAGCCTAGAGCATTGAAATGTATCTTTATTGGCTATCTTAAAGGTACAAAAGGCTATAGATTGTGGTACAAGCCTCAAGGAGTATCAAAACCTATTATCAGTAAAGATGTTGTCTTCAATAAAGAAAAAATTCCAAGATTAGCTGCGCAGCATGGTGGAGTTTCTAGGTTAGACAAATCTGAGGCAACTAATTAAGAGTTGCAGACTGTTGGTTTTGAGGTGGAGCCTATAAGTGTTGTTTATCAACAAGTAACTGAGAATTCACCTGAGACTGAGCAATAACAACCACTACAGCCAAATTATAGATTGGCGAGGGACAGAGAAAGGACGCAGATCAAATCTCCAAAAAGGTACGGATACTCTAACTTTGTGGCTTATGCTTTAAATACGGATGATGTGGTTGATGGAAATGAGCCATTTACATACCTTAAGGCCATGAATTGTGATGAGTCCGTCCAATGAAAAGAGGCAATGTTAAATGAGATTAATTCTTTAAATAAGAATAAGACATGGGACATTGTAGAAAAGCCTAAAAAATAAAAGTTTGTCGGTTGTAAATGGATATTCAAGCAAAAGGAAGGGTTTTTAGGTGAGAAGCCTAGATATAAGGCAAGGCTAGTGGCTAAAGGGTTTACACAGCGTGAAGGGATTGATTATAATGAGATATTCACTCTGGTGGTGAAAAACACATCGATCAGGGTTCTTATATCACTTATGGCATGTTTTGATCTTAAGCTTGAGCAAATGGATATTGAAACTATGTTATTGCATGGTGAGTTAGAAGAGAAGATCTATATGAGCCGACCTAAGGGATTTAAACTTCCAAGTAAAGAACATTGTGTTTGCTTATTAAGGAAATCATTGTATGGTTTGGAGCAAAGTCCAAGACAATGGTATCTGCAATTTGATATATGTATAGTAGGTAAGGGTTTCTTAAGTAGTTCCTATGATAGTTATGTTTACTATTAAGGAACTACATGTCTAGATATGGTCTACTTGCTCTTATATATTGATGATATGCTGATAGCCAATAAGGTAATCCCAAAAGTTCAGGACCTGAACGAGTTGCTACAGATTGAGTTTAATATGAAAGACTTAAGGAAGGATTAGAGGATATTGGGGATGGACATTCACAGAGATAGAGACAAAGGTACACTCTTCGTGTCTTAGAAAAACTATCTTGAAAAAGTCTTGCATTGGATTAATATAAGTGGTGCAAAGGCTGTTAGTGTACCATTGGCAGCGTATTTTTGACTTTCATCTGAGCAATGCCCCAAGACAAATGAGGAGAAACTTCAAATGGATAGGATTCCATATGCGAATGCAATAGGGAGTGTTATGTACTTGATGGTGTGCACTCGTCTAGTTATTGTACAAGTTGTATCAGTTGTCAACAGGTTTATGGCAACTCTAGTAAGGTTCAATAAAAACAGTAAAATGGTTGCTAAAATACTTAAAAGGATCAATATGTAGAGGATTCATAGTTGGCAAAATAGAACAAGAAGGATTAGTTTTGGAGGGGTTTGTTGATGCGAATTATGCAAGGCATCTTGATAAAAAGAGGTCTCAAACGAGCTATGTGTTCACATTTAGTGGAGAAGGTGTTAGTTGGAAAGCTCAGTTGCAATCCATTGTTGCTTTATCAACACGATGTCTAAATATATAGCTGTCACTAAAGCTATACAGGAAGCTTTATGGTTAATGGGTTTGGTAGTTGAACTTAGACTATCACAAAAGTCCATAACAGTGTTTTTTTTATATCAAAGTGCTATACATCTGACAAAAAATCAAATGTATCATGAACGTACTAAGCTTATTGATGCGAGGTTGTATTTTGTTCGTGATATTGCAGCGAAAGGGCCTATAAACGTGGAAAAGATTCTTACAAAAGATAATCCAACTAATATGGTTACAAAGGTAGTACCACTGAGTAAGTTCTTGAATTGTCTGGATCTATTAAAAATCTGTTCCTTGATGAGTTCTATTGAGGGAAGACTACAGTGTGTTATGGAGATTGAGGATTTGAGATCTAAGATGGAGATTTGTTAGTTTTGGCTCATGAATCCTAGTTGAATTCGATGTTAGACCTAAGGACGCACACTCCTGTGTAAGAATAGTCGTGCTTCTGTGCAACCTGGCAGAGTTATTGCACTCCTGTACAATGTGAGTTGTGCCATTACACAATAACAGATGAAAGATGCTTCATCTTAAGGCAAAGATCTTGCGCTCCTATGAAAGGCACATTGCACCGCTATGCAAATGGTGGTTACTATTCACGACCAGGACACTATTTAAAAGCTCTCTTTTCTATTTGAGATAAGGCTTCATAATATTCTCTTGTAGGATTTCTAGGGAAACATGTAGGACTAAAAAGGGTGTGATTCTTAGTGAGAGAGAGTATTGTAATACCTTATAATCCGTTTCTTTTTCATAGTAAAATTCTTCTGTAGCCTTCCCAGTAGATATAGGTTCTTCATGAATCGAATAACCTAAATCTTGGTGTTGTCTCTTGTGTTTATTATTGCTTGTTTGTTTGCTTGCCTTGATTAATATCTCTATTGTGCTTTGTTATTGCTTGATTCTTGGGTGGAATTGGTTAGCAAAGATCTTGGTTTAACAACCACATTTTTTGAGGTTGAGATTGTCACGACGGTACTAATAGTCATAGCAACAATAATGAAAATTAAAAAAAGAAATTGACATGAGTTTATTGGAATCATTCCAATTATTTATATAATTCAAGATTTTAATCAATCACTTAATTTAATTGATTTGGACTCGTTGAAATAGTTTATTGAGTTTGGAAAGGTCAAACAATCTTTTGCTCTAGTTATAAGTTTATCAATCATCTTATTGCGTCTTTAACTTCTCCAAGGATAAAATAATAAAGCAAGTAGAACTTAATTTAACTTAATTCAAACTAATAGTTTCAGAGAACTACGTTTATTCGTTTTATGAGAACATTAAACTATAACTTACATTTTCTCATTTTATTAGTACCTTTCTCTTTCTTTCTCATTCCATCCACAGCTTCTACCCTTTCTTCACCTATATCTCACATGAACCATATTTGAGTGTTTACCAATGTAGGATTTTATCAATTTATCACCAAGTATGTTGGCTACGAGAGTTATGGAAATATTTAGAATGAACTTTAAAGACTATATATGGTTTGGAAAATGATATTTGTGGTGAAGTAATTAAGGTATGAGTTTTGGCATGGTATCATGGATTTTAGTAGTAGATGCTTGTCAAATTCTATTTCTTAATTTCTTTTTCTACACTTATATATAAATGCAAGATAAATTGTGAAGTGTATATTTTCCATAGTCCATATCAAGATTTAAAAAGCACAAACAAATTTATAAAAAAAAAAGAAAAAAATATTATTTAAGATATAAAAAATGATTTGAGAAAGAAGAGTAGAGAGATAAAATTGCTACTAGTTGGTGAGAGGTTAGAAAGAGATAATTAATAGCGAGAGAAAGAAAAAGAAGACATTTACTTTATATATATAGATGAAAAGATCTCAGTTGTTGATTTTATCTAATGGTTAAGTTATGAGATTTTGGATTAAGTGTAAAATTTGGTATCCCGAATTAGAGAATTCTTGTATATATTTGCCCCTAATTTGTGAACAATTTTAGATCTGTTGACATCAATTAATTAAGATTTTAAATAAAGCAAAAAGAGAGAGAGAGAGAGAGAGAACTTACTTTAATTTTCAATATATATATTGAAACAAAAAAAAATCTGAAATTCTTCTTAAGTAAGAACAATACTATTAAGATGTATTAAAACAAAATAACAACATTGACTCCTCTTTGTAATATTGGCAATCCAAATGAAATAACAACATAGACTCTTATTCGTAATATTGGAAACACAATAACACACATAAAGAAACAACTAGCTTTCCTTTAAGCCTATGCACCATGCGATGGATGATAGGCAATGGGAATAAGCAACAAATCTTCTTTCCTTTTGACAATGATACCAAAGGACTCGCCTATGTCCATATTCTCAAGTAACATTCTGTAGAAGTTTCCAATCGAAATGGTACAACAACATTGCAAGAGGAAGCTCAACATTTGCGAGGCCAAATGACATTCCTAGCCACATTCTTCTTCTACCACCAAATGGCATGTATTCAAAATCAGTCCCCTTATAGTCAACAAGATAATCAATGAATCTCTTATGATTGAAACTCTCTGCATCAGTCCAATATTTAGGATCTCTTCCAATAAACCAAGCATTAATGATAACTATGGTTTTGATAGGCATGTTGAATCTATTAATCTCGCATTTCTCTCTAGATTCTTTGTGAAGTATCAAAGCAATAGGAGGATGTAATCCAGAGTCTCTTTTACTACTAGCTACCTTTAAAATTTTCATTTCATTAATGTCTGTCTCATCAACCTTCCTTTTTCTATTAATGAATTCCCTCACCTCAACTTGTGCCCTTCTCATTAATCTTGAGAAAAACAAACATGTATTGTTAAGGCTACCTAAAACCCTTCGAAGATGTAAGAGATATTAAATTTTTTCACTGATATATATTTATAGCTTTGATGTTTTTGGTAGTTAAGGGAAATTCAAGACCACCTCACTTTTGAAATTTCAAAAGAGCATCTACCAGATCTACATTTACTCTTTTCAAACTGTAATTCAAATGAACGAAACAAATCTGTAGTAATGCCACTTGCAAGCCAATTCATAACATCCATAGCAACTGACATGGACATGTTACATGTGGACGTAACAAACCTGGTTACTAGTCTTTTGCTAGGAGAAAATCTATGCCTGTTTTTACCTATTGTCGAAAGGAAAGGAAATTAATAGATAAAGAAATGGATATAGTTGGTCTAATTTGAGGAAGATTGGGACCTCCCAAATAAGCTTTTGCTTTTTGGTCATAATTCTCTGC